>OX596244.1:21499316-21513426 GCA_951394255.1 Polyploca ridens
AATAAGGAAAAGACACACAATAAAACAATCATTAATTAACATACAGAAAAAATCATAAAAAGAGAGAAAACACCGTGAATATTATGTAAATACTACAATAGGTATAGTTTATAGGAGTATATTAATACAAGTGTTCCTAATAATTTGCTTAAAGTTGGGTGACATTTTCATTAATGGCGATAAAGACTTCAGTCTGTCAAGAGACATAATACTAGCTACAATCTAGGTAATTATTTACTATTAAAAGATACATTACAACAAGTAAACAAATAATAATAAAATCTTTAACAAAAGATCAGAGACCAAATACAATAGTTTTATAGATACTTGTGTATATTAAGAACAATCTATTATACGGATGGTAATGGCTCTAAGTTTTGTTGAAATTCTTTAGGTTTGAGACTATTTTGTTGATATGGGTAGTAAATGCTTCGATGGCGGATTCTTTAGTTATTAACTGGTTTATATCAAATGGGTCAACTCTAAGGTTGTCGGCTACTATAGTGAGGTCCAGTCTAGTCCGGGAAAATCTAGGACAGTGCTGTATCAGATGCTCGATAGTCTGCGAGGTTGTATCGTCGCAGGGGCATTTGTCATTGTCAACAATTTTAAAGCGGTGAAGATAAAATTTATGATAGCCATGACCCGTGAGGATTTGTGTGAATTCAAATGTGGGACTGATAACTGTGAGGGCTCTGTCCAGTTGCTCCAAAGAGGGAAACCATTTCCTAAGGATAGGGCCTTTGGTGTTGTTAGAGTAAACCCGCTCGGATGATTTTCTGCTCTCAATTTTGTTGAGAAGTTTAATGTAGCTTATTGGGTATTTGGTAAAATTATATCTGTTGTGACTGGAGGCAGCTTGTTTAGCTGCAAGGTCCGCTTGCTCATTACCTTCAATGCCCACATGAGACTTGACCCATGCAAATCTGACATCCATGGGATCCTCAGAGATGATTCTATGCACAGCTACCACCAATGGGTGAGTGCTGTTTGGGTTGCTGATCTCCATGAGCACCGACTTGCTGTCCGTGAGCAGCCCGATTTTGCAAAGATGTTTAGAGTGGGCCCATTCTATGGCTTGATGTAATGCAAGTATTTCAGCCTGGAAGACCGAGCAGCAGTCATGCAGCTTAAATTTCTTTATCACTCTTTCCCCATCCGGGCAATGCACGACAAAAGCCGCACCAACCTTGCCGTCGTGCTTGCTCCCGTCGGTAAAGATGAGGTGAGTGTTAGGGTCAACAATTTCGTCAACTTCCACCTGATCAGATGCTTCCTTGAATGTCAGGGTTTTTCGTAGTGCAGGGTGGAGAAGTTCCGCCGGCTTTGCCCTTTTGTCCAGCATAACATCCGTGGGCAGGTGGTTGTTGGAGCCAGTTATCCTGGTCGTTTCATTACTGGCAATTTCCTTCACCTTAATATTGAGGGGAGTTAACTGAGCTAATGCTATGGCGTTAATAGTGCTGATGGTGCGAAAACCGCGAATGATTTTAATGGCAAAGGAACGTTGAAAGGAAAGAAGCTTGGCGTTAATATGTTTGAATCTAAGGACAGACTGCCAGATGCTCGAAGCGTAGGAGATGATGGGCTCGATGACCTGGTGGTAAATTATCCTAATGTTATCGGCCTGGATGCCCCAAGTGGGGCGCACGAATTTGATCAGTTTATGGTAGATCCTCATGGCTTTGCTGATGGCATGGTAGACGTGTTGGATAAAATTGAGTTTCTTGTCCAATATGACCCCCAGCACCTTGGTCTGGGTCGAAAACTCAACACTTTGGCTGCCCATACGAAGCTTGACTGCACCAGCCTTACGTGTGAAGGGGACCGCTGATGTTTTACCCGGTCCGAAGACGAGCTTCACGCTGTCTCCCCACTGCATTATTATATTAAGAGCCAAGTTAATATTCCTCTCCAGTATCTGGACGTCTTTGCCGTGAGCTACCACAAACACGTCGTCTGCAAAGGCTTGTAAGTCACATCCATCCGGCATGTCCATGTCCAAAAGTTGATCCAAAATCAGATTCCAGAGGGTGGGCCCACAAACCGATCCCTGAATACAGCCCCTGGACAGAGCTTTCTCGGCACGGCTGTCACTCACATCAAGAACGACTCGTCGGTGAGAAAGATAATCGCGCAAGATGATGTAGATGTTATTAGGGCATCTGACGTGTTTGAGCCTCACAAGAATCGCCGGCCACCAGGCGTTGTTAAAGGCAGCTTTGATGTCTAATGATACAGCAAGCACCTGCTCTCCTTTGCTTTTAAGGGCCGTGATATTAGTTACTATACGGTGGAGTGCGTCGCTGGTGGAAATCTGCTCCTTAAATCCAAACTGCCTCACGCTTGATGAGTTAGTGGTGTTTAAATGGTAAGTGAGTCTTCGGGTGATCAGCTTTTCCAGGGTCTTACCAAAAACACTAATGAGGCCAATGGGTCTAAATGAGGCAGTGTCTGTGTATGTGCTTTTACCTGGCTTCGGGATGATTTTAACATACGCTTCCTTCCAAATAACTGGAAAGTACCCCAGGTGGAGGCAACGGTTCATGACCGCTGTGAAGAGCTGTGGGAAGGTGGTGATGAAGCACAGACAGATGTCAGACGTTAGGTGGTCAGATCCTGGGGCTCGATTAGGATTCATTCCCTTTATGACAGAGAGGACCTCTTCAGTAGTAAAGGGTGGGTCGTCCGAGGTGTTAGGTGCGGAGTATGCTTCAGCTCGCACATCTGCCTGGGCTGTGGTGTCATCTTGGTCATCGTCATTAGGGAAATAATGGTCAAGAAAAGCTGTGGCCGTCTCCAAGCTGGAGGTGGTGTAGTTACCGTCGACCTTCTTGATGGTAGATGGAGGCTGGGCAGGTGAGGCGGACTTGAGCAGTCGGTTTGTGATGGACCACACGTCATCTTTGTCCTGAGCGCTGCAGAACTCTCTAAAGCTGGTGGTTAGGGCAGTTCTGAGAGTTGTAGAATATTTGGAGCGAAGTTCTCTTTTGGTTTCAAGGGCTTCGCCCAGGGGCAGTTTTTTCCTATTTAGGGAATGGATTAGGTGATGATTGGCAATAACTTGCCTTTTGAGGTCAGCAAGTTCGTCAGTCCACCATTCTCGTCTGGTAATCCCTTTCTTAGGGCGCTTAAGGAGTCTGCTACAAACTTGCTGGATGGTCTCGGTGGTGCGTTCTAAGAAGTGCTCGATCCCAGGCTCGTCAAGCAACTCAACCTCCACATCGGATAATCCCTTCCTAGCCATCTCTTCGGCGAATGCCTCGCTGATAGGCTCCCAGTCCCTGACCATGCTGGTATTGTAGGCGAATGTCGATGATTTCCTTTTTTGGGTCATATTATGGTGTTTTCCGAGCTTGAGAGTGTATTGAATAGCATGGTGATCCGACATGGGGCACACGGCTTCGTCGACGTGCCAGTCCTGGATGCCCGAAGCCAGGGAGTCGGTGGCGAATGTGACGTCGATGATAGAACCACGGGTCACTCCCATGGTCACAGTCTCGAACGTATAATTTTTACCCACATTACAGGGGGTCAGGTTGTGGAGCATCATGATCTCGGCGACCTCGTGACCCCTCCTGTTGGACTCAGTTGATCCCCACTGTTCATGCCAACCATTAAAGTCCCCCCCCACAATGTGCGCAGAGTCGTGTGAGGTGCCGAGAAAAAGATCGAGTCGATTGAGAGTTCCATGCTTATCGTTTCTGGGTTCGACGTATACGCTAGTGAGATAGATGTCACCGTCAGAAGTGCAGAGCTTCACTATACATAAGTTGGGAGAGGAGTGTTGTGTGACACCAAGAGTTGCACCTAGGTCATCCTTGATGATAATACAGGCCTTGACGTCCCTATCGGTGGAGAATTGATACACCCTGTAACCGGGGATGGAGTTGACTCCACGAGTGGGATTCAAGTAGGGTTCGGTAAGAAGAATGACCTGGATGTCGTTGCGGAAAGAGTATTGAAGGAGTTCATTCTGTGCATAATAACCATGTGCAACATTGCATTGAATAATTTTGATGTGGTTTTTGTTTCTAGGGAAGCTAGTCATAGTCTGTCCTGTCAATAAGTGAATTTTTCATGGCCCGAATACCTGGGCACTGATCAGAATTAGCGTAGTGGGAGGTGTTTATGTTAGTGTTATATCTTATGTTGTGTTGCACACAGTTGTAGCATTTGGAGAGGTTGGGGAGTCTTCTATTGGGGCATTCTTTATATTTGTGTGTGGTATCTGCGCAGTATGGGCATATAGAGTGGGAAGCTGAGCATTTGCTCTCTGTATGACCGTATTTTAAGCATCTCATGCACTGACTGAACGGGGAATATTCCTCGATATGAACTCTGCTATAATCCACGTTGAGCCTTTTTGATTTAATGACATTGCGCCAGAGGTGAGGGGACAATCGGAATACAGCGTTGTAAAGAGCGTTGTTTCTATTGGGCTTAGTAAAACAGGGGGTGAAGTCATCCGGGCTAGCAGTTCTGAGACAATCATTTTGGTTGATAACGACATCCACGAGGTCATCGGGGTGGGTGTCTCTGGAGATGCCCTTGAGTATTAACATGGGTTTTAAATTTTTTGCAGGCACGGCGTTCAAACGACTTTGATTGTTTATGCGCTGGATGGTTTCATCTCTTTGTGATGCTTCACCAAATTCCAATCTGAGTCTGTTACCGGGCAATGATTTTATTTTCGTAGGGGCATAACCAACCGAGCGAAATGAGATGTCTTTCTTCCATTCCGCTGCAATATTGATATTGGGTTCGGTCTTGCTAGCTACGATAACAAGTGCTGGGTTGGCCTTATGATGCCTGGTCGGATTCTTTCCAGGTTCACCTAAAATTTTGGCATATGATGTATTGATGTCCATTGGACCCTGTTCGATCCGTCCGCTGAACAAATCGGAAACTGCCTTGGTGACTGATTGTGTGACCCTAGACACAATAGTCTCCTCAGCGTCCCGGAGATCATCTTTAAAATTATTTGGTGGAGAGCAGGAGAGTTGTGCGTCCTGTGTTAGAACTTCGCCATTGGAGTCAAGAATACTCCTGATCTCCTTGGCAGCCCTGATGATTTCCTGCTTGGAGTCCTTACGAACGCTTTTTTCTTTAGTAATTTCGTGCAGGATAGTATTAGCTAGTTCGATGATCCTCTCACGGCCCATGTTAGTCTCTCGCCTGGGGGGGTCCGAGCAAGTTGTATTAATGCTGGGGGAGTCAATATTGGTCCTATTTATGTCGAGGGGATCGACCCTGGCCCTTATCGTGTCGGGAAGGGTAGCCCCAGCTGTAATCACATTGGGGGGATCAACCTTAGATGTGTTCATGTCGGGGATGGCAGCCCCAACTGTCTCCGGGTCGGTGGTGTCAATCCTAGATGTATTCCTGTCAGGGGGGTCTCCCCTAGCTATATTCATGGCAGGGGGGGCAACCCTAGCTGTATTCATATCGGAGGGGTTAACCATATCGAGAGATCCCAAGAGTTAGCGTTCGGGACAGATGTAGATCTTAAGGTCACAATGAATTTCACCCGCCGGCACCAGAAAACCCACCAAGGCTGTTCCCAAATTCCCAAATCGAGGAGTTCAAGGTCGGGACAAATGTCTCCTGTTAGAGGGGGAAGACTAGAGTCTAGAACAAGTTTGACATCTGCCAGGGCTGATTTGGTTAAAAAGTTATCAATAGAAACGTGAACAAAACTTAGGCTAGTAAAACCAGACCCATACCATGTGTCGGATAGACCCTAAAAGAGCTTCATCGGAACATGAACGAAAATTTGCTCAGATTTTCGATTGGACGCCTGGTTTGGAAGCTATGAGCAAAGCAAAGATATCCGCGAATGGCGTCAGGGTCCCGTTTCTCGTTTGGTGAATTGTTTACCAGAAACGATAAGACTTACAAGAGATTTAAGAGCTGGTATCCGATGCTGAGTAAATTGCGGATACGATAAAAAATAATAAAGTGGATGTCTTCCTTACCGAAGACCCAGATATCCAGCCCTAGGATTTAAGAATTCCGGTACCAATCTGCAAATAGAGTGGTAATTAGGGAACCAGACCGATTTTGGATGTCCCAAGCCCAGATTAATAAATAAGGGCCGGATGTAGTTGGAGTGCCACTCACAGAATCAGTCAGCTAGTCAGGGTTACCAGGGAATCAGGCTTTGAAGATCCAAAAAAGTGAGCAAAATTAATGAATTACGGGTAATGGAATAGCTACGTAGAAAATGCAGATAAAAATATAATGAAAACTGTTAAATGAAGGTAAGGGTATCTGTTATTTGATGAATAAGTCAGAACTTGCCCATCTCATAAAGAACAGGCCCCAGAAGGAGGCAAAGTTCAGATTGGAGAGTATGGAATTTTTAAAATTTTAAAATTACAGTTAAATCAAGATTTGGTATTAAAATTATAATAAATATGTTACCAAAGGATATACACAAGTAGCGAGCACAAAATAAAAGTAATTATCAGTCCATATAAATAAAGAGTCGCGAACCCAGATGCGTTGTTTCCCGGTTGATGGTTTGAATCTGCTCCCGAAGCACCTATCCTCCCGCAATTTTCTCACTGCCGAGATGCTCTTCACCTCCAGCGCTCCTTAACGAATGGCTAAGGGCAGGATGGGCGGCGAGCTTCAGCTGTGAGTGACCGCAGCAGCTCAGAACACAGGTGGGCTGATGGGAGGCAGATGTGAAGAATCCACCTTATTGGACCGCTTTTATGGTACTCCAAAAGGTCAGTAGTACGTAAGATGGTGATGGTGATCACTATAACACTAATTGAGAACGAAGTAGTATGGCTAAATAGTCCAAGCGGCCTCTGAATTTAATTTCAAGGGCAAACAAAGTTAATTATGTAGATCGAATTTTTCCCCTTCACTAGTAATATAACTCGGAAAAATCCAATAATAGAGTCGCGTGGAATTAAAAAATACGTTATTATACTAGAGTATATAGCCGATTTAATTATATTTTAAAAAAGGGGGGTTGTCGCTGACGATCTTGAATAAAAAATTATGGAAATTTTTGAATTAATATTTTTAACCGAACTGCACTTTGTTTTGAAAAAGTATATCTGATAAAATTATTTTAAACACAGATTATAGTTAATGAGAGCACTTTCAACATACTATTAAATTTTTAGCTTTATATCTTGAAAATTGAGGGTTTTAGTAAACACGTGGTTTTGAGAAAAATGTTGATAACTTTGGAATAGCTTACATGAAAAATCCAAAAATCCACAGAAATATGCACGGCACAAAGACACAAGTTCCTACATTTCCAAAACACTATGTCGTCGCGATAAATCTTACACCGTAAGCACTTTTATGTGAAACCACGTTTGTTTTGGAGGTTATGAATCACTTTTTCACTTATATCTTTTGGTCGCGTGATCGGATTTCCAAGTGCGATGCCTCAAACGAACGGGCTCGCAAAGGCGCGTCTTTTGATATATGGCACGGCACTGTACGATCACTTTTTACCACTTTTTAGATTTTTTAAGCGCGGAGCAAGGCAAAAAATGATCCGCTCGCGGGCGCGGACGGTTCGCGACTGGTTAGGTTAGGTTAGGTTAGGTTAGGTTAGGTTAGGTTAGGTTAGGTTAGGTTAGGTTAGGTTAGGTTAGGTTAGGTTAGGTTAGGTTAGGTTAGGTTAGGTTAGGTTAGGTTAGGTTAGGTTAGGTTAGGTTAGGTTAGGTTAGGTTAGGTTAGGTTAGGTTAGGTTAGGTTAGGTTAGGTTAGGTTAGGTTAGGTTAGGTTAGGTTAGGTTAGGTTAGGTTAGGTTAGGTTAGGTTAGGTTAGGTTAGGTTAGGTTAGGTTAGGTTAGGTTAGGTTAGGTTAGGTTAGGTTAGGTTAGGTTAGGTTAGGTTAGGTTAGGTTAGGTTAGGTTAGGTTAGGTTAGGTTAGGTTAGGTTAGGTTAGGTTAGGTTAGGTTAGGTTAGGTTAGGTTAGGTTAGGTTAGGTTAGGTTAGGTTAGGTTAGGTTAGGTTAGGTTAGGTTAGGTTAGGTTAGGTTAGGTTAGGTTAGGTTAGGTTAGGTTAGGTTAGGTTAGGTTAGGTTAGGTTAGGTTAGGTTAGGTTAGGTTAGGTTAGGTTAGGTTAGGTTAGGTTAGGTTAGGTTAGGTTAGGTTAGGTTAGGTTAGGTTAGGTTAGGTTAGGTTAGGTTAGGTTAGGTTAGGTTAGGTTAGGTTAGGTTAGGTTAGGTTAGGTTAGGTTAGGTTAGGTTAGGTTAGGTTAGGTTAGGTTAGGTTAGGTTAGGTTAGGTTAGGTTAGGTTAGGTTAGGTTAGGTTAGGTTAGGTTAGGTTAGGTTAGGTTAGGTTAGGTTAGGTTAGGTTAGGTTAGGTTAGGTTAGGTTAGGTTAGGTTAGGTTAGGTTAGGTTAGGTTAGGTTAGGTTAGGTTAGGTTAGGTTAGGTTAGGTTAGGTTAGGTTAGGTTAGGTTAGGTTAGGTTAGGTTAGGTTAGGTTAGGTTAGGTTAGGTTAGGTTAGGTTAGGTTAGGTTAGGTTAGGTTAGGTTAGGTTAGGTTAGGTTAGGTTAGGTTAGGTTAGGTTAGGTTAGGTTAGGTTAGGTTAGGTTAGGTTAGGTTAGGTTAGGTTAGGTTAGGTTAGGTTAGGTTAGGTTAGGTTAGGTTAGGTTAGGTTAGGTTAGGTTAGGTTAGGTTAGGTTAGGTTAGGTTAGGTTAGGTTAGGTTAGGTTAGGTTAGGTTAGGTTAGGTTAGGTTAGGTTAGGTTAGGTTAGGTTAGGTTAGGTTAGGTTAGGTTAGGTTAGGTTAGGTTAGGTTAGGTTAGGTTAGGTTAGGTTAGGTTAGGTTAGGTTAGGTTAGGTTAGGTTAGGTTAGGTTAGGTTAGGTTAGGTTAGGTTAGGTTAGGTTAGGTTAGGTTAGGTTAGGTTAGGTTAGGTTAGGTTAGGTTAGGTTAGGTTAGGTTAGGTTAGGTTAGGTTAGGTTAGGTTAGGTTAGGTTAGGTTAGGTTAGGTTAGGTTAGGTTAGGTTAGGTTAGGTTAGGTTAGGTTAGGTTAGGTTAGGTTAGGTTAGGTTAGGTTAGGTTAGGTTAGGTTAGGTTAGGTTAGGTTAGGTTAGGTTAGGTTAGGTTAGGTTAGGTTAGGTTAGGTTAGGTTAGGTTAGGTTAGGTTAGGTTAGGTTAGGTTAGGTTAGGTTAGGTTAGGTTAGGTTAGGTTAGGTTAGGTTAGGTTAGGTTTTTTTTAGTTTTCCCAGGCCAAGTACACCCCTGACCTGGGGAGTATATTATCGACAACACTATGCTAAGTGATACAACTGTGTGTCTATACTAAGGGTAGTTAATATTACTTATTATTGATAACATTGGTTTTTCTTACAGATTACAAGTGTTTTTTTAAAATTATTTTACATCTTGTGATATAGCTTAATTACAATTCTTAGTTGTTGAAGCTGGGCCGTTTGACTTTTATTTATATAATGAAGAGATTTTAATGGGCCCAGTGTTACATTATTGCAGTATTCCTAATACTAAGTTACACATATATAATACATAAATGATTTGTTTTAGTTAGGTGATCATAATTATAAGAAGTACAAATTTTTAGAAAGGGTGCAGCCAGGATGCATGTCTGGCGCAGTCTATGTTTTGCATTAAGTGTAAGGCAAGGCGCAGATTCCGTGCGCGGCGCAAGCGACCCCGCAGACGGGCCATCCCTTGTGAGCCACTGCTCAAGGACCCATCCACGATTCCGCCCACCCCGCGCCCGGCACCATCGCCTCCCGCGCGCCCGCCGCTCCCCCCGCTCCCCCCTCGGGCCGCATCCGCATCTGCCCGGATGGCAGTTCGTTCCCACAGAAACAGGGAGAGGGAGGGGGGGGGGGGCAAGGGACGCGCGGCCCCCATACACAAGATGCATGTACAAAATGTTGCTCAATGGTGAGCCTATCTCTAGTGTCAGCTGACATTCCTAATCCTAAGTTAGATACATATAATACATTAGTGATTTGTTATAGTTAAGTGATCATAATTATTGTTATAAATAAAAAGCAGTACAATTTTTTATAAAGGGTGCAGCCAGGATGCACGTCTGGCGCAGACGATGTCTTTTCGTTTTGCATTAAGTGTAAGACAAGGCGCAGATGCCGCGCGCGACGCAAGCGACCCCGCAGACGGGCCATCCCTTGTGAGCCACTGCTCAAGGACCCATCCACGATTCCGCCCACCCCGCGCCCGGCACCACCGCCTCCCGCGCGCCCGCCGCTCCCCCCGCTCCCCCCTCGGGCCGCATCCGCATCTGCTCGGATGGCGGTTCGTTCCCACAGAAACAGGGAGAGGGAGAGGGGGGGGCAAGGGACGCGCGGCCCCCATACACAAGATGCATGTACAAAATGTTGCTCAATGGTGAGCCTATCTCTAGTGTCAGCTGACATTCCTAATCCTAATTTAGATACATATGATACATTAGTGATATTTTATAGTTAGGTGATCATCATTATAGTTATAAATAAGAAGAAGTACAATTTTTTATAAAGGGTGCAGCCAGGATGCACGTCTGGCGCAGACGATGTCTTTTCGTTTTGCATTAAGTGTAAGACAAGGCGCAGATGCCGCGCGCGGCGCAAGCGACCCCGCAGACGGGCCATCCCTTGTGAGCCACTGCTCAAGGACCCATCTACGATTCCGCCCACCCCGCGCCCGGCACCACCGCCTCCCGCGCGCCCGCCGCTCCCCCGCTCCCCCCTCGGGCCGCATCCGCATCTGCTCGGATGGCGGTTCGTTCCCACAGAAACAGGGAGAGGGAGAGGGGGGGGCAAGGGACGCGCGGCCCCCATACACAAGATGTATGTACAAAATGTTGCTCAATGGTGAGCCTATCTCTAGTGTCAGATGACATCCCTAATCCTATGTTACCTATATATACATTATGATTTTCTATAATTAAGTGATCATATTCATTGTTATAGATACGTAATACAGAATGTTATAATAATGTAGTTTAGTTGCAGGCGTATTCGGTCATGGCGCAGACACGTCGCCGACGATATAATAACAAGGCAAAACGAGAGAATTTACATAAATAATTTATGATTGATAATTACAAAATGTCAAAACAGTACGATGAGGGGTGCAGACAAGTTAAGCTGCGGTCAGTTTGTAGATAATTTTCTGAAATTGTGTAGGCAGGTAAAAACAGATTGTAAATTCCTATGTCACAGGCTGGCTGCAGGCTGTTACAGACATAAAGAGATAGATAGATAGAGGGCCTTAAAATAGTTATTTATGCGCTTGTTTTTATGGACGCAACACATCTAATCAGATCGAGATATATATAGTGCGTGTGTATAGTTTGTAATGATTAAAGAAAATTTTATAATGAAGGTATAATGTGTATGTAATATAAATAGCATACATTATAATATATAGACATATGTATGTACAAATAGTAAATAAATAAATAAATATTTCATATTGGCATCCAAAATATTTTAGAACCAAGTGGGAGCACTACGGGAGTTATCAGCTGACAATCCTAATCCTAAGTTATAAATATATACATTAGTGATTTGTTACAATTAAGTCATCATAATTATTGGTATAGATACATAATACAGAATGTTTTAATAATGTTAGTTGCAAGCGTATGCGGTCATGGCGCAGACACGTCGCCGACGGTATAATTATAGGGCAAAATATAGTAAGTAAGTATTTACATAAATGATTATAAAATGAATAATAATAAAATGTCTAAATAGTACGATGAGAGGTGCAGACAAGTTAAGTTACAGTCAATTTGTAAACAATTTACTGAATTTGCGCAGGCGGGCAAAAACAGATTTTACCTAGATAATTGTGTCGCAGGCTGGCTGCAGGCTGTTACAGACATAAACAAATAGTTAGATAGAAGGCTTTAGAATAGTTATTTATACGCTTGTTTTATAGACGTACTATATTTAATCAGATAAGGATATATATATAGTGTGTATGTATGTATTATTTGTAATATTTAACGAAAATTTTATAATGAAGGTATAATGTGTGTGTAATATAAATAGCATAGATTGTAATATATAGACATATGTATGTACAAATAGTAAATAAATGAATAAGTATTTCATAGTGGCATCCAAAGTATGTTAGAACTAAGTAGCATTATTGTCATTCGTAGTCAGTTCGCTTTGATAATTTAGTCTTCATAGCTTTGATGCCTGGGCAAAGGTTGGATGTAGCATGGTGTGCGGTGTTAATAGAAGTTTTGTATTTAATGTTATGTAATTTACAGTTGTGGCAAACGTTGCTCTGTGGTTTGCCTTTGTTGGGGCATTCCTTATGGGAATGGTCAGGCTCTGCGCAGAATTGACAGTGTTTAGTTTCTGACGTGCATTTACTGAGGGTGTGGCCAAACTTTAGGCATTTAAGGCATTGTTTAAAGGGAGAGTACTCTTCTAGGTGAACTTTTATGTGGTCTATGTTTAGTTTATGTACATTTATTGTGGGTTTCCAGAGATGGGGGGAAATTCGTAATATAGCATTGTATAGTTTTGGATTTCTGTTTGGTTTGGTAAAACACAATTTGATGTCATCATTATTGGTTTCAGTATATATCTCGTTCTGATTGATTATTACGTCGACCAGGTCTTGGGTGGACGTGTCCCTGGATATGCCCTTCAGTATTATCATTGGTCTAAGGTTGCGGGCGGGCTCCGCCTTCATTGCGTTTCCCTCACATACTTTTTTAATAGTTTCATCGCGTTGCATTGCATTGTCAAACTCGACCCTAATTTTGTTACCTGATAGGGGGATCACTTTAGTGGGGGCATATTTGACTTGACGGAAGGATATTGCATTTTTCCAGTTGTCGGTAATCTTAGTGTTCGTTTTAGGGTCATTATTGGAGATTATGGCAGCTGGGTTGGATTTTTTGAATGTTTTGTTATTGTGTCTGCGCACTGAATCTGCGTATGTTGGGGTATCGGGATGGTCTAATGAAGGCGCAGCCCTACCGCTGGCAAATACTTCTGCGACAGCCTGAGTGACGCGGGAGACGATTGCCTCCTCGGACTCCTTGATGGCATCTTTTATGTTACTATTATCCGGTTGCGTGATGTTCGGGGGAGTACTGTGTAGTGATTTTGATCGTGATAGTAGTACAGGTAGGGTTCTGAATTCTATAGAATTAATCATTGCATCTTTAATTTTTTGCGCATTGCTTATTATAATTTCCTTGGAGCCCTTGGTGACACTTTTCCCCCGCGCGATTTCGACCAATATCGTTTTCGCACATTCTAATACAGTTTGGAACCCATCGGGCTCCGCAAAGTTATCCGCACAGTCCTCGTCCGAAGAGCTCATGTCTAGGCAGTTTTTAGTTGCTTAGTGTTGTTAGTTAAACTATTCTGTCTGCCCAGTCATGTTGCTCTGCAGACAGTACCGAGCCGCGGATGCATAACAATCTTAAATATTGCAAATTATAAATAGGATTAAATCTAGCACTTACAGTGTCTGCAGCGTTCGCTATAGCGTTTATTTATTGGGTTGCACTGATGTTTGGTAGAGGCGCACTGAATTAAAACTATTTCACTTGTCACTGGGAAGAACTATTTCACAAAGATATGGCAAGAGAAGACGAGAGAAAAGGGGGCGGAGGGAGGGCAGACAGGGGGAGCTAAGTGGGTTGCGATCGCAGCACCGCCGACCGTCGCAGCCGCAGTCCGCAGACGCAGACGCAGACGCAGACTGCCACAGGCACCAGCTGCGCAGGTGTAAGGGGCGTCAGCGCGTAGAGCGCAGCCGCAGCAAACGCAGACGTAGGCAGGGGTGTTGTCGCTGCAGGTGGCGCAGGTTCGGCGTCGCTGAAGATGTGAATAAGTCACGGATCCTGGCGGTGCGCCCACGGGCGGCGCAGACAGTATGAGTGGGAGCAATCCCCACAGTCGCGAGCACAGGCGCCGCAGCCGCAGGCAGCGCCACCGCCAGCAACAGTGCAACCACAGGCAATGAAAGCACAGTTCGCCCAGATGTCGGTGGCCCGGATGCGGGAGATGTGATGCCCGTACAAAACACTCAAATACCTTGTTAAAGTCCTCGGTGTAGCCGTAGTTTTAGGTATGCCCCGCTTGTTGAGATTGCCCGCGAAGTCACATTACACTAGGG
>CATOBL010000002.1:0-75539 GCA_951394255.1 Polyploca ridens
TTGACAATCTATAAGAATTCGAAGAGTCCCAGCCTCTGAGATTAATGAATAATTTCTAGGAATATTTTTTTGTTAATTTTCCATTATACCATGCTCTGCTGGCTCTCAAGCGTGAGTTTGGGATACAAATCTTGTTCTAGGTCAAAGTGCTGTTAAGTATCTGTAAGAATTCGAAGAGTTCAAGCCTCTGAGATTAATGAATAATTTCTAGGAATATTTTTTGTTAATTTTCCTTTATACCATGCTCTGCTGGCTCTCAAGCGTGAGTTTAGGATACAAATCTTGTTCTAGGTCAAAGTGCTGTTAATTATCTATAAGAATTCGAAGAGTTCCAGTCTCTGAGGTTAATGAATAATTTCTAGGAATATTTTTTTGTTAATTTTCCATTATACCATGCTCTGCTGGCTCTCAAGCGTGAGTTTGGGATACAAATCTTATTCTAGGTCAAAGTGCTGTTGACAATCTATAATTATTCGAAGAGTTCCAGCCTCTGAGATTAATGAATAATTTCTAGGAATATTTTTTTGTTAATTTTCCATTATACCATGCTCTGCTGGCTCTCAAGCGTCAGTTTGGGATACAAGTCTTGTTCTAGGTCAAAGTGCTATTGACAATCTATAAGAATTCGAAGAGTTCCAGCCTCTGAGATTAATGAATAATTTCTAGGAATATTTTTTTGTTAATTTTCCATTATACCATGCTCTGCTGGCTCTCAAGCGTGAGTTTGGGATACAAATCTTGTTCTAGATCAAAGTGCTGTTGACAATCTATGAGAATTCGAAGAGTTCCAGCCTCTGAGATTAATGAATAATTTCTAGGAATATTTTTTGTTAATTTTCCTTTATACTATGCTCTGCTGGCTCTCAAGCGTGAGTTTGGGATACAAATCTTGTTCTGGGTCAAAGTGCTGTTGACAATCTATAAGAATTCGAAGAGTTCCAGCCTCTGAGATTAATGAATAATTTCTAGGAATATTTTTTGTTAATTTTCCATTATACCATGCTCTGCTGGCTCTCAAGCGTGAGTTTGTGATACAAATCTTATTCTAGGTCAAAGTGCTGTTAAGTATCTGTAAGAATTCGAAGAGTTCCAGCCTCTGAGATTAATGAATAATTTCTAGGAATATTTTTTGTTAATTTTCCTTTATACCGTGCTCTGCTGGCTCTCAAGCGTGAGTTTGGGATACAAATCTTGTTCTAGGTCAAAGTGCTGTTGACAATCTATAAGAATTCGAAGAGTTCCAGCCTCTGAGATTAATGAATAATTTCTAGGAATATTTTTTTGTTAATTTTCCATTATATCATGCTCTGCTGGCTCTCAAGCGTGAGTTTGGGATACAAATCTTGTTCTTGGTCAAAGTGTTGTTGACAATCTATAAGAATTCGAAGAGTTCCAGCCTCTGAGATTAATGAATAATTTCTAGGAATATTTTTTTGTTAATTTTCCATTATACCATGCTCTGCTGGCTCTCAAGCGTGAGTTTGGGATACAAATCTTGTTCTAGGTCAAAGTGCTGTTGTCAATCTATAAGAATTCGAAGAGTTCCAGCCTCTGAGATTAATGAATAATTTCTAGTAATATTTTTTGTTAATTTTCCATTATTCCATGCTCTGCTGGCTCTCAAGCGTGAGTATGGGATACAAATCTTATTCTAGGTCAAAGTGCTGTTAAGTATCTGTAAGAATTCGAAGAGTTCCAGCCTCTGAGATTAATGAATAATTTCTAGGAATATTTTTTGTTAATTTTCCTTTATACCATGCTCTGCTGGCTCTCAAGCGTGAGTTTGGGATACAAATCTTGTTCTAGGTCAAAGTGCTGTTGACAATCTATAAGAATTCGAAGAGTTCCAGCCTCTGAGATTAATGAATAATTTCTAGGAATATTTTTTTGTTAATTTTCCATTATATCATGCTCTGCTGGCTCTCAAGCGTGAGTTTGGGATACAAATCTTGTTCTTGGTCAAAGTGTTGTTGACAATCTATAAGAATTCGAAGAGTTCCAGCCTCTGAGATTAATGAATAATTTCTAGGAATATTTTTTTGTTAATTTTCCATTATACCATGCTCTGCTGGCTCTCAAGCGTGAGTTTGGGATACAAATCTTGTTCTAGGTGAAAGTGCTATTAAGTATCTGTAAGAATTCGAAGAGTTCCAGCCTCTGAGATTAATGAATAATTTCTAGGAATATTTTTTGTTAATTTTCCTTTATACCATGCTCTGCTGGCTCTCAAGCGTGAGTTTAGGATACAAATCTTGTTCTAGGTCAAAGTGCTGTTAATTATCTATAAGAATTCGAAGAGTTCCAGTCTCTGAGGTTAATGAATAATTTCTAGGAATATTTTTTGTTAATTTTCCATTATACCATGCTCTGCTGGCTCTCAAGCGTGAGTTTGGGATACAAATCTTATTCTAGGTCAAAGTGCTGTTGACAATCTATAATTATTCGAAGAGTTCCAGCCTCTGAGATTAATGAATAATTTCTAGAAATATTTTTTTGTTAATTTTCCATTATACCATGCTCTGCTGGCTCTCAAGCGTGAGTTTGGGATACAAATCTTGTTCTAGGTCAAAGTGCTATTGACAATCTATAAGAATTCGAAGAGTTCCAGCCTCTGAGATTAATGAATAATTTCTAGGAATATTTTTTTGTTAATTTTCCATTATACCATGCTCTGCTGGCTCTCAAGCGTGAGTTTGGGATACAAATCTTATTCTAGGTCAAAGTGCTGTTAAGTATCTGTAAGAATTCGAAGAGTTCCAGCCTCTGAGATTAATGAATAATTTCTAGGAATATTTTTTTTGTTAATTTTCCATTACACCATGCTTTGCTGGCTCTCAAGCGTGAGTTTGGGATACAAATCTTGTTCTAGGTCAAAGTGCTGTTGACAATCTATAAGAATTCGAAGAGTTCCAGCCTCTGAGATTAATGAATAATTTCTAGGAATATTTTTTGTTAATTTTCCTTTATACCGTGCTCTGCTGGCTCTCAAGCGTGAGTTTTGGATACAAATCTTGTTCTAGGTCAAAGTGCTGTTGACAATCTATAAGAATTCGAAGAGTTCCAGCCTCTGAGATTAATGAATAATTTCTAGGAATATTTTTTGTTAATTTTCCTTTATACCATGCTCTGCTGGCTCTCAAGCGTGAGTTTAGGATACAAATCTTGTTCTAGGTCAAAGTGCTGTTAATTATCTATAAGAATTCGAAGAGTTCCAGTCTCTGAGGTTAATGAATAATTTCTAGGAATATTTTGTGTTAATTTTCCAATATACCATGCTCTGCTGGCTCTCAAGCGTGAGTTTGGGATACAAATCTTACTCTAGGTCAAAGTGCTGTTGACAATCTATAATTATTCGAAGAGTTCCAGCCTCTGAGATTAATGAATAATTTCTAGAAATATTTTTTTGTTAATTTTCCATTATACCATGCTCTGCTGGCTCTCAAGCGTGAGTTTGGGATACAAATCTTGTTCTAGGTCAAAGTGCTATTGACAATCTATAAGAATTCGAAGAGTTCCAGCCTCTGAGATTAATGAATAATTTCTAGGAATATTTTTTTGTTAATTTTCCATTATACCATGCTCTGCTGGCTCTCAAGCGTGAGTTTGGGATACAAATCTTGTTCTAGATCAAAGTGCTGTTGACAATCTATGAGAATTCGAAGAGTTCCAGCCTCTGAGATTAATGAATAATTTCTAGGAATATTTTTTGTTAATTTTCCTTTATACCATGCTCTGCTGGCTCTCAAGCGTGAGTTTGGGATACAAGTCTTGTTCTGGGTCAAAGTGCTGTTGACAATCTATAAGAATTCGAAGAGTTCCAGCCTCTGAGATTAATGAATAATTTCTAGGAATATTTTTTGTTAATTTTCCATTATACCATGCTCTGCTGGCTCTCAAGCGTGAGTTTGTGATACAAATCTTATTCTAGGTCAAAGTGCTGTTAAGTATCTGTAAGAATTCGAAGAGTTCCAGCCTCTGAGATTAATGAATAATTTCTAGGAATATTTTTTTGTTAATTTTCCATTACACCATGCTTTGCTGGCTCTCAAGCGTGAGTTTGGGATACAAATCTTGTTCTAGGTCAAAGTGCTGTTGACAATCTATAAGAATTCGAAGAGTTCCAGCCTCTGAGATTAATGAATAATTTCTAGGAATATTTTTTGTTAATTTTCCTTTATACCGTGCTCTGCTGGCTCTCAAGCGTGAGTTTGGGATACAAATCTTGTTCTAGGTCAAAGTGCTGTTGACAATCTATAAGAATTCGAAGAGTTCCAGCCTCTGAGATTAATGAATAATTTCTAGGAATATTTTTTTGTTAATTTTCCATTATATCATGCTCTGCTGGCTCTCAAGCGTGAGTTTGGGATACAAATCTTGTTCTTGGTCAAAGTGTTGTTGACAATCTATAAGAATTCGAAGAGTTCCAGCCTCTGAGATTAATGAATAATTTCTAGGAATATTTTTTTGTTAATTTTCCATTATACCATGCTCTGCTGGCTCTCAAGCGTGAGTTTGGGATACAAATCTTGTTCTAGGTGAAAGTGCTATTAAGTATCTGTAAGAATTCGAAGAGTTCCAGCCTCTGAGATTAATGAATAATTTCTAGGAATATTTTTTGTTAATTTTCCTTTATACCATGCTCTGCTGGCTCTCAAGCGTGAGTTTAGGATACAAATCTTGTTCTAGGTCAAAGTGCTGTTAATTATCTATAAGAATTCGAAGAGTTCCAGTCTCTGAGGTTAATGAATAACTTCTAGGAATATTTTTTGTTAATTTTCCATTATACCATGCTCTGCTGGCTCTCAAGCGTGAGTTTGGGATACAAATCTTATTCTAGGTCAAAGTGCTGTTGACAATCTATAAGAATTCGAAGAGTTCCAGCCTCTGAGATTAATGAATAATTTCTAGGAATATTTTTTGTTAATTTTCCTTTATACCATGCTCTGCTGGCTCTCAAGCGTGAGTTTAGGATACAAATCTTGTTTTAGGTCAAAGTGCTGTTAATTATCTATAAGAATTCGAAGAGTTCCAGTCTCTGAGGTTAATGAATAATTTCTAGGAATATTTTTTGTTAATTTTCCATTATACCATGCTCTGCTGGCTCTCAAGCGTGAGTTTGGGATACAAATCTTACTCTAGGTCAAAGTGCTGTTGACAATCTATAATTATTCGAAGAGTTCCAGCCTCTGAGATTAATGAATAATTTCTAGAAATATTTTTTTGTTAATTTTCCATTATACCATGCTCTGCTGGCTCTCAAGCGTGAGTTTGGGATACAAATCTTGTTCTAGGTCAAAGTGCTATTGACAATCTATAAGAATTCGAAGAGTTCCAGCCTCTGAGATTAATGAATAATTTCTAGGAATATTTTTTTGTTAATTTTCCATTATACCATGCTCTGCTGGCTCTCAAGCGTGAGTTTGGGATACAAATCTTGTTCTAGATCAAAGTGCTGTTGACAATCTATGAGAATTCGAAGAGTTCCAGCCTCTGAGATTAATGAATAATTTCTAGGAATATTTTTTGTTAATTTTCCTTTATACCATGCTCTGCTGGCTCTCAAGCGTGAGTTTGGGATACAAGTCTTGTTCTGGGTCAAAGTGCTGTTGACAATCTATAAGAATTCGAAGAGTTCCAGCCTCTGAGATTAATGAATAATTTCTAGGAATATTTTTTGTTAATTTTCCATTATACCATGCTCTGCTGGCTCTCAAGCGTGAGTTTGTGATACAAATCTTATTCTAGGTCAAAGTGCTGTTAAGTATCTGTAAGAATTCGAAGAGTTCCAGCCTCTGAGATTAATGAATAATTTCTAGGAATATTTTTTTGTTAATTTTCCATTACACCATGCTTTGCTGGCTCTCAAGCGTGAGTTTGGGATACAAATCTTGTTCTAGGTCAAAGTGCTGTTGACAATCTATAAGAATTCGAAGAGTTCCAGCCTCTGAGATTAATGAATAATTTCTAGGAATATTTTTTGTTAATTTTCCTTTATACCGTGCTCTGCTGGCTCTCAAGCGTGAGTTTGGGATACAAATCTTGTTCTAGGTCAAAGTGCTGTTGACAATCTATAAGAATTCGAAGAGTTCCAGCCTCTGAGATTAATGAATAATTTCTAGGAATATTTTTTTGTTAATTTTCCATTATATCATGCTCTGCTGGCTCTCAAGCGTGAGTTTGGGATACAAATCTTGTTCTTGGTCAAAGTGTTGTTGACAATCTATAAGAATTCGAAGAGTTCCAGCCTCTGAGATTAATGAATAATTTCTAGGAATATTTTTTTGTTAATTTTCCATTATACCATGCTCTGCTGGCTCTCAAGCGTGAGTTTGGGATACAAATCTTGTTCTAGGTGAAAGTGCTATTAAGTATCTGTAAGAATTCGAAGAGTTCCAGCCTCTGAGATTAATGAATAATTTCTAGGAATATTTTTTGTTAATTTTCCTTTATACCATGCTCTGCTGGCTCTCAAGCGTGAGTTTAGGATACAAATCTTGTTCTAGGTCAAAGTGCTGTTAATTATCTATAAGAATTCGAAGAGTTCCAGTCTCTGAGGTTAATGAATAATTTCTAGGAATATTTTTTGTTAATTTTCCATTATACCATGCTCTGCTGGCTCTCAAGCGTGAGTTTGGGATACAAATCTTATTCTAGGTCAAAGTGCTGTTGACAATCTATAATTATTCGAAGAGTTCCAGCCTCTGAGAGGGGACAGCGGGCTTAAATGGGTTAATGAATAATTTCTAGAAATATTTTTTTGTTAATTTTCCATTATACCATGCTCTGCTGGCTCTCAAGCGTGAGTTTGGGATACAAATCTTGTTCTAGGTCAAAGTGCTATTGACAATCTATAAGAATTCGAAGAGTTCCAGCCTCTGAGATTAATGAATAATTTCTAGGAATATTTTTTTGTTAATTTTCCATTATACCATGCTCTGCTGGCTCTCAAGCGTGAGTTTGGGATACAAATCTTGTTCTAGATCAAAGTGCTGTTGACAATCTATGAGAATTCGAAGAGTTCCAGCCTCTGAGATTAATGAATAATTTCTAGGAATATTTTTTGTTAATTTTCCTTTATACCATGCTCTGCTGGCTCTCAAGCGTGAGTTTGGGATACAAATCTTGTTCTGGGTCAAAGTGCTGTTGACAATCTATAAGAATTCGAAGAGTTCCAGCCTCTGAGATTAATGAATAATTTCTAGGAATATTTTTTTGTTAATTTTCCATTATATCATGCTCTGCTGGCTCTCAAGCGTGAGTTTGGGATACAAATCTTGTTCTTGGTCAAAGTGTTGTTGACAATCTATAAGAATTCGAAGAGTTCCAGCCTCTGAGATTAATGAATAATTTCTAGGAATATTTTTTTGTTAATTTTCCATTATACCATGCTCTGCTGGCTCTCAAGCGTGAGTTTGGGATACAAATCTTGTTCTAGGTGAAAGTGCTATTAAGTATCTGTAAGAATTCGAAGAGTTCCAGCCTCTGAGATTAATGAATAATTTCTAGGAATATTTTTTGTTAATTTTCCTTTATACCATGCTCTGCTGGCTCTCAAGCGTGAGTTTAGGATACAAATCTTGTTCTAGGTCAAAGTGCTGTTAATTATCTATAAGAATTCGAAGAGTTCCAGTCTCTGAGGTTAATGAATAATTTCTAGGAATATTTTTTGTTAATTTTCCATTATACCATGCTCTGCTGGCTCTCAAGCGTGAGTTTGGGATACAAATCTTATTCTAGGTCAAAGTGCTGTTGACAATCTATAATTATTCGAAGAGTTCCAGCCTCTGAGAGGGGACAGCGGGCTTAAATGGGTTAATGAATAATTTCTAGAAATATTTTTTTGTTAATTTTCCATTATACCATGCTCTGCTGGCTCTCAAGCGTGAGTTTGGGATACAAATCTTGTTCTAGGTCAAAGTGCTATTGACAATCTATAAGAATTCGAAGAGTTCCAGCCTCTGAGATTAATGAATAATTTCTAGGAATATTTTTTTGTTAATTTTCCATTATACCATGCTCTGCTGGCTCTCAAGCGTGAGTTTGGGATACAAATCTTGTTCTAGATCAAAGTGCTGTTGACAATCTATGAGAATTCGAAGAGTTCCAGCCTCTGAGATTAATGAATAATTTCTAGGAATATTTTTTGTTAATTTTCCTTTATACCATGCTCTGCTGGCTCTCAAGCGTGAGTTTGGGATACAAATCTTGTTCTGGGTCAAAGTGCTGTTGACAATCTATAAGAATTCGAAGAGTTCCAGCCTCTGAGATTAATGAATAATTTCTAGGAATATTTTTTGTTAATTTTCCATTATACCATGCTCTGCTGGCTCTCAAGCGTGAGTTTGTGATACAAATCTTATTCTAGGTCAAAGTGCTGTTAAGTATCTGTAAGAATTCGAAGAGTTCCAGCCTCTGAGATTAATGAATAATTTCTAGGAATATTTTTTTTGTTAATTTTCCATTACACCATGCTTTGCTGGCTCTCAAGCGTGAGTTTGGGATACAAATCTTGTTCTAGGTCAAAGTGCTGTTGACAATCTATAAGAATTCGAAGAGTTCCAGCCTCTGAGATTAATGAATAATTTCTAGGAATATTTTTTGTTAATTTTCCTTTATACCGTGCTCTGCTGGCTCTCAAGCGTGAGTTTTGGATACAAATCTTGTTCTAGGTCAAAGTGCTGTTGACAATCTATAAGAATTCGAAGAGTTCCAGCCTCTGAGATTAATGAATAATTTCTAGGAATATTTTTTTGTTAATTTTCCATTATATCATGCTCTGCTGGCTCTCAAGCGTGAGTTTGGGATACAAATCTTGTTCTAGGTCAAATTGTTGTTGACAATCTATAAGAATTCGAAGAGTTCCAGCCTCTGAGATTAATGAATAATTTCTAGGAATATTTTTTTGTTAATTTTCCATTATACCATGCTCTGCTGGCTCTCAAGCGTGAGTTTGGGATACAAATCTTGTTCTAGGTCAAAGTGCTGTTGTCAATCTATAAGAATTCGAAGAGTTCCAGCCTCTGAGATTAATGAATAATTTCTAGTAATATTTTTTGTTAATTTTCCATTATTCCATGCTCTGCTGGCTCTCAAGCGTGAGTATGGGATACAAATCTTATTCTAGGTCAAAGTGCTGTTGACAATCTATAAGAATTCGAAGAGTTCCAGCCTCTGAGATTAATGAATAATTTCTAGGAATATTTTTTGTTAATTTTCCATTATACCATGCTCTGCTGGCTCTCAAGCGTGAGTTTGTGATACAAATCTTATTCTAGGTCAAAGTGCTGTTAAGTATCTGTAAGAATTCGAAGAGTTCCAGCCTCTGAGATTAATGAATAATTTCTAGGAATATTTTTTGTTAATTTTCCTTTATACCGTGCTCTGCTGGCTCTCAAGCGTGAGTTTGGGATACAAATCTTGTTCTAGGTCAAAGTGCTGTTGACAATCTATAAGAATTCGAAGAGTTCCAGCCTCTGAGATTAATGAATAATTTCTAGGAATATTTTTTGTTAATTTTCCATTATACCATGCTCTGCTGGCTCTCAAGCGTGAGTTTGTGATACAAATCTTATTCTAGGTCAAAGTGCTGTTAAGTATCTGTAAGAATTCGAAGAGTTCCAGCCTCTGAGATTAATGAATAATTTCTAGGAATATTTTTTTGTTAATTTTCCATTACACCATGCTTTGCTGGCTCTCAAGCGTGAGTTTGGGATACAAATCTTGTTCTAGGTCAAAGTGCTGTTGACAATCTATAAGAATTCGAAGAGTTCCAGCCTCTGAGATTAATGAATAATTTCTAGGAATATTTTTTGTTAATTTTCCTTTATACCGTGCTCTGCTGGCTCTCAAGCGTGAGTTTGGGATACAAATCTTGTTCTAGGTCAAAGTGCTGTTGACAATCTATAAGAATTCGAAGAGTTCCAGCCTCTGAGATTAATGAATAATTTCTAGGAATATTTTTTTGTTAATTTTCCATTATATCATGCTCTGCTGGCTCTCAAGCGTGAGTTTGGGATACAAATCTTGTTCTAGGTCAAAGTGTTGTTGACAATCTATAAGAATTCGAAGAGTTCCAGCCTCTGAGATTAATGAATAATTTCTAGGAATATTTTTTTGTTAATTTTCCATTATACCATGCTCTGCTGGCTCTCAAGCGTGAGTTTGGGATACAAATCTTGTTCTAGGTGAAAGTGCTATTAAGTATCTGTAAGAATTCGAAGAGTTCCAGCCTCTGAGATTAATGAATAATTTCTAGGAATATTTTTTGTTAATTTTCCATTATACCATGCTCTGCTGGCTCTCAAGCGTGAGTTTGTGATACAAATCTTATTCTAGGTCAAAGTGCTGTTAAGTATCTGTAAGAATTCGAAGAGTTCCAGCCTCTGAGATTAAAGAATAATTTCTAGGAATATTTTTTTGTTAATTTTCCATTATACCATGCTTTGCTGGCTCTCAAGCGTGAGTTTGGGATACAAGTCTTGTTCTAGGTCAAAGTGCTGTTGACAATCTATAAGAATTCGAAGAGTTCCAGCCTCTGAGATTAATGAATAATTTCTAGGAATATTTTTTGTTAATTTTCCTTTATACCGTGCTCTGCTGGCTCTCAAGCGTGAGTTTGGGATACAAATCTTGTTCTAGGTTAAAGTGCTGTTAATTATCTATAAGAATTCGAAGAGTTCCAGCCTCTGAGATTAATGAATAATTTCTAGGAATATTTTTTGTTAATTTTCCTTTATACCGTGCTCTGCTGGCTCTCAAGCGTGAGTTTGTGATACAAATCTTATTCTAGGTCAAAGTGCTGTTGACAATCTATAAGAATTCGAAGAGTTCCAGCCTCTGAGATTAATGAATAATTTCTAGGAATATTTTTTTGTTAATTTTCCATTATACCATGCTCTGCTGGCTCTCAAGCGTGAGTTTAGGATACAAATCTTGTTCTAGGTCAAAGTGCTGTTAATTATCTATAAGAATTCGAAGAGTTCCAGTCTCTGAGGTAAATGAATAATTTCTAGGAATATTTTTTTGTTAATTTTCCATTATACCATGCTCTGCTGGCTCTCAAGCGTGAGTTTGTGATACAAATCTTATTCTAGGTCAAAGTGCTGTTAAGTATCTGTAAGAATTCGAAGAGTTCCAGCCTCTGAGATTAATGAATAATTTCTAGGAATATTTTTTTGTTAATTTTCCATTATACCATGCTTTGCTGGCTCTCAAGCGTGAGTTTGGGATACAAATCTTGTTCTAGGTCAAAGTGCTGTTGACAATCTATAAGAATTCGAAGAGTTCCAGCCTCAAAGATTAATGAATAATTTCTAGGAATATTTTTTGTTAATTTTCCTTTATACCATGCTCTGCTGGCTCTCAAGCGTGAGTTTGGGATACAGATCTTGTTCTAGGTCAAAGTGCTGTTGACAATCATTAAGAATTCGAAGAGTTCCAGCCTCTGAGATTAATGAATAATTTCTAGGAATATTTTTTGTTAATTTTCCATTATACCATGCTCTGCTGGCTCTCAAGCGTGAGTTTGTGATACAAATCTTATTCTAGGTCAAAGTGCTGTTAAGTATCTGTAAGAATTCGAAGAGTTCCAGCCTCTGAGATTAATGAATAATTTCCAGGAATATTTTATGTTAATTTTCCATTATACCATGCTCTGCTGACTCTCAAGCGTGAGTTTGGGATACAAATCTTGTTCTAGGTCAAAGTGCTGTTAATTATCTATAACAATTCGAAGAGTTCCAGCCTCGGAGATTAATGAATAATTTCTAGGAATATTTTTTGTTAATTTTCCTTTATACCGTGCTCTGCTGGCTCTCAAGCGTGAGTTTGGGATACAAATCTTGTTCTAGGTCAAAGTGCTGTTAATTATCTGTAAGAATTCGAAGAGTTCCAGCCTCTGAGATTTATAAATAATTTCTAGGAATATTTTTTTGTTAATTTTCCATTATACCATGCTCTGCTGGCTCTCAAGCGTGAGTTTGGGATACAAATCTTGTTCTAGGTCAAAGTGCTGTTGACAATCTATAAGAATTTGAAGAGTTCCAGCCTCTGAGATTAATGAATAATTTCTAGGAATATTTTTTTGTTAATTTTCCATTATACCATGCTCTGCTGGCTCTCAAGCGTGAGTTTGGGATACAAATCTTGTTCTAGGTCAAAGTGCTGTTGACAATCTATAATAATTCGAAGAGTTCCAGCCTCTGAGATTAATGAATAATTTCTAGGAATATTTTTTGTTAATTTTCCTTTTTACCGTGCTCTGCTGGCTCTCAAGCGTGAGTTTGTGATACAAATCTTATTCTAGGTCAAAGTGCTGTTAAGTATCTGTAAGAATTCGAAGAGTTCCAGCCTCTGAGATTAATGAATAATTTCTAGGAATATTTTTTTGTTAATTTTCCATTATACCATGCTCTGCTGGCTCTCAAGCGTGAGTTTGGGATACAAATCTTGTTCTAGGTCAAAGTGCTATTGTCAATCTATAAGAATTCGAAGAGTTCCAGCCTCTGAGATTAATGAATAATTTCTAGGAATATTTTTTTGTTAATTTTCCATTATACCATGCTCTGCTGACTCTCAAGCGTGAGTTTGGGATACAAATCTTGTTCTAGGTCAAAGTGCTGTTAATTATCTATAAGAATTCGAAGAGTTCCAGCCTCGGAGATTAATGAATAATTTCTAGGAATATTTTTTGTTAATTTTCCTTTATACCGTGCTCTGCTGGCTCTCAAGCGTGAGTTTGGGATACAAATCTTGTTCTAGGTCAAAGTGCTGTTAATTGTCTGTAAGAATTCGAAGAGTTCCAGCCTCTGAGATTTATAAATAATTTCTAGGAATATTTTTTTGTTAATTTTCCATTATACCATGCTCTGCTGGCTCTCGAGCGTGAGTTTGGGATACAAATCTTGTTCTAGGTCAAAGTGCTGTTGACAATCTATAAGAATTTGAAGAGTTCCAGCCTCTGAGATTAATGAATAATTTCTAGGAATATTTTTTTGTTAATTTTCCATTATACCATGCTCTGCTGGCTCTCAAGCGTGAGTTTGGGATACAAATCTTGTTCTAGGTCAAAGTGCTGTTGACAATCTATAAGAATTCGAAGAGTTCCAGCCTCTGAGATTAATGAATAATTTCTAGGAATATTTTTTTGTTAATTTTCCATTATACCATGCTCTGCTGGCTCTCAAGCGTGAGTTTGGGATACAAATCTTGTTCTAGGTCAAAGTGCTGTTGACAATCTATGAGAATTCGAAGAGTTCCAGCCTCTGAGATTAATGAATAATTTCTAGGAATATTTTTTTGTTAATTTTCCATTATACCATGCTCTGCTGGCTCTCAAGCGTGAGTTTGTGATACAAATCTTATTCTAGTTCAAAGTGCTGTTAAGTATCTGTAAGAATTCGAAGAGTTCCAGCCTCTGAGATTAATGAATAATTTCTAGGAATATTTTTTTGTTAATTTTCCATTATACCATGCTCTGCTGGCTCTCAAGCGTGAGTTTGGGATACAAATCTTGTTCTAGGTCAAAGTGCTGTTAATTATCTATAAGAATTCGAAGAGTTCCAGCCTCTGAGATTAATGAATAATTTCTAGGAATACTTTTTGCTAATTTTCATTTATACCATGATCTGCTGGCTCTCAAGCGTGAGTTCCCTATTATTTATTTCTTTGATACTTTCTGAAGTGTAATAAAAAAATCTATAAACTGTCAACACTACAGAACTGATTCGCTTGCGTAGATAAGTCAGCTAAATTTTGATTTCCTGAAAAAAGATCTGCTATTTCGAGTTGGCAGATAATGTTTTCATTCGACTTTTTTTCAGGTAAATTTGCCAGAACTATCGCTAAAAAGTATCAGGAACTGTTTTACTTGACTCCCTGGGCATATAACTCACTTTTAGTCCGGTTTGCTGAAAAATGATCTGCTACCGGAAGTTGGCAGAGCATATTTTCATTTTACTTTTTTCAGGTTAAATCGCCAGAACTATCGCTAAAAAGTATCAGGAACTCTAGAACTCACCTGCATGCGAATAGAACTCACTTTTTTTTTTGATCTGCTGGAATATGATCTGCTAACTTCACGAACATCCCATACTGGGCTAGGAAAACAATTTCACCAATTTGACTGAATGATATATCAACTTACAGCCTAAACCGCTGGTCCTAGAGACATGAAATTTAGAGGGTATATTCTTTGTGAAGAGTAGGTATCCACTAAGAAAGAGTTTTTCGAAATTCCACCCCTAAGGGGGTAAAATAGGGGATGAAAGTTTGTATGAAAGTCCGTCAGTTTCGAAGTTAGGATTTTCAAATTTTGTGTTTAGGCTGAATATTGAAAATTAATATATACGTGTCTCAGCGTTTTTAATAATTCCACACTCGAAGCGGGATGAAGTTGTTTTGTTTTGCTTTATTGTCGTAGAAAAATATGTCATTTGTTTCCTGTACGCCTACCATGAGTTTTCTACACTAACGTAATCTACAGTCGCTAGCGACTACGGTGAAACATTTTGTATGAAATGCTTCCAAATGTATCCACTAGAGGCGGTGCTCGCCATACAAAATATTCACCGTAGTCGCTAGCGTGTGTAGATTACGTTAGTGTAGAAAACTCATGGTAGAGGTACTGTAGGCCACACGGGCGAAGCCAGTACTTTATATGGAGGAGAGAAGAAACTATAAAAACACAAAAAAATCTGAATATCTTATGTTATTATGAATGGATTTTCTTGTTTTATTGAATATGTTAACGTATCTAGATTATACAAAAGATGTCGATAGTTATCTGAACGTGTCTGGAATAATATTACAATATATTAGTGCCTAATAAAAAAACCGAGACATTAAAATATTTTTTGAAGCCTGCAATAAAATATGATGTCATATGATAAAACTAGCTTCGCTTCGGTTTCACACGAGTTCCTGGAATAAAAGTAGCCAGTCACCATAGAGTCACAATATTTAAAGAGCGACTATAGAGTAAACTTATCTGACACGGTGGTCAAAATAGGAACTAACGACGCCATTTTGAAATGTCAACCGCCATTGGTCAAAGATAATAAACACTACGTTAATTGGTTGTTTGCTCCAACAAATGCGATAACAGCGACTCTCACCGCGCCAGATAAGTTTGTGGGACTATACGGGCCGTGCGCACGGGTACAGGTAAAATACCTTGAAACGAAGTGCGCGTACATAGTTTGAACGCCTAAAATACATATAATGAATGCCAATTTCTCGATTTGTATCCCTACTTTATTGAGAACAATATGACAAGGAATCCATATCGACATTTTGTCTGACTAAATCAACTAGTATACGATATATCTGTGAATGCATCTATATGGGAACTGCTCGGGCTTCGTACAAGGTAACGTTGTTAACGCTATCACTCTACAATAATCTAACTCTATGTCTGTAACTCTCAGGGATAATGTAACATCATATTAGTGAAAAAAAAAATCCGACTGGTTTAGCCAGATCTAGGTCCAGAGATTAGCCCGTTCAAACAAACAAATAAAAAACAAACATCTGTTAATAGTCATGTAATTATAACATTAGAAGACATTTAGGTAAAACCTTCTTCAGGATTATATAAAAAAAGGTAGAAAAAAAGGAATATTAAAGAAAAAATATTGTCAACCTATAAATCAATAGGAGCGTTGCCTGTTTATAAAATTATGAGATTCTCGCTCCATACATATTGAGCTATTATTACTACGTATAGAGAAGACGCCACACATCACAACTATGTTCCGTTCTCCTAAAAGCCTTCTGCAGGGCTATTTTAAAACGTCGGAATCGATATCGGAAACGGATTCAAAATATTACGAGGCGAATTTCAGCAATTGCTATTTTAATTTCCGAAAACTTTTCTATGAATCGAATTGATATTTCGGTAAAGAAACATCAAAAATATTCGAATTCGGAAATTAAAAAAGCAATTGCGCAATATCGCCTCGGTAGTTTTTGATTCCGTTTCCTATATCGAATCCGAGCGTTTTAAAATAGCCCTGCTGATAGCGCTACGTGTTTCTACTGTCTGCTTAGACGATGAATTATTGTTTCATCGCTAAAGACAACTTTAGTTGACTCTAAAAAAATTGTACATAAACTTTGCGCTTATGATAGCTTCTCTATACGTAGTAATAATAGCTCTATGTCCATACATTAATTTGATGAAACCGTATATAAAAAAAAATATCATGAGATAGACAACCATACAATAATGACTCACATTTTATTATATTTACCAAAGAAAACCTCAGTCATAACAAATGTTACACCTTGAATGATGTAAAATAAACTTAGGAATATTTTATGCAAACATAACGATGTCCACGCTACGCGAACAGAATTCGTTCGTTGCTCGCAAGGTTGCTCGCGAAGTCAAGTGTGAACGTACTTAACGAGCCTACAACGAGCGCGATGCGAATCCATGTGTTCGTGAAAACAGGATTCATTCGTTGTTCGCGTAGCGTGGACGGACTTGCGAGGCTCGAACGAGCGTTCTCCGTGCTCGACTGCGCTCCGCCCGATTGTCAATCTCACCATGGTAAGTGATGATGCAGCCGAAGGTGGTAAGCACACAAAGCCTAGAAGGAACTTGCTCTCAAGTGCAGCTATCGGAACACACCGAAAGGTGCTTGGCGACAGATTTTCAACTTTAGGGTGGTAGCCAGCCAGGCGGGTACTACAAAGTACCCTACCACCGTGCTATGGTTTCTTCACGATGTTTTCCTTCACCGAATGCTCATTGTAGGATTCGAACCCGGTACCTTCGTCTCGGTATCCGAAGTCACTACCACTGAGCTATCATCGCCTTATCCGATCCGAGCTCTTAAAACAAGGTTAAAATAACCTTATTTGTGTTTTGTCGCATTTTGACGTCGGATGTCAAAGAAAGACAAAAGACAAGTAAGGTTATAATAATATTGTTTTAAGAGCTCGTGGTTCGCACTCTGTTCGCGTAGAATGGACGCACCATTAGATCGCATGACGTTTTTTCATGACGTAGATTTCATGGGAATTCGCTGAATGGAGAGAAACCGCGGCAATTACTAGTTAGACTTGGGCTTGGGGATTATACGTAGCATTTGTTACATTTTGATCAATAAAATGACAGAGCAGACTGACATAGGTTTTTCAGATTTGTCATTCATGATTCACATAATCAGCCCAGCAGTCGAAGCTATAGCCGTATCGTATTTTTTTTATGAAGCCTTTTAAAAAAAACAATTAGCTCTTTTGTTTTTATTTAAGACTTTAACACTACTAGTCTAAGAACGTAGTCCAGAATCACAGTATGAAAATCTAACAACAATTTATTGCGAAAAAAACCTGATATTTGCCCCCTCTCCTCACGTGAGATTGGGCGAGATGTGGCTCGACCCCCTCCTACAGCCACCCTAAATGTCTCACGTAATTAATGGACACCTCCTAATGTCAAAATTAAGTAACTAGCCAAGATAAACTCATCACTTACGTAAACTATTACTAACAATAGAAATATACCATCAGTTTAACAAACAGTATATAAAAACTAAACTATTTTGATTACAAAACACAGGTAAGATACCGACAACAGCAAAAAGTATTTTCTGATTGATTTCGATGTTAATGGTTCCGTAGATTATTTCTTTTATAGTATACTATAGTATCACAGAAGAATATCATTATCATTATCATCAGCCTATAACGTCCCACTGCTGAGCACAGGCCTTCTTTCACAAATGAGGGTGAATAGGCAGATACTCCACCACGCGTGCCCACTGCGGATCGGTGGAGGTAGGCTAGTGGTCAACCTACTGTTGGAGTTTTCAAGCCTAGGATGCCTCCAACTAGCTTAACGACTATCAAATGTGATAACCAACAGAATTGATCGAGACCTGATTGATGCATTTAATTGATCGAGACCTCCGGAGACCAGCGGGCGGGGAGCTTTTTCCGCCAACGCGTTAGCTTGGCTATCCAAAGAGGAAACGCTGCCAGCCTTCTGGGAACCCTGCCGCGGCAGGCTTGAGGAAATTTTCTGTATATAGTATTTCTATAGATTTTGTTTTGTACATATTTGTTGTAAATATACTATAATACCTAATCATTTAGATAAACATTTGTGATATTAGACTAAAAATTTACGTAATCGGATAAAAAAAAAAACTGTTTATAACTTACCTAAAGCAGATATATGATCCAAAATTTAGTAATCTAAAGATCGAGTTACCAGGCTTCTCAAGTTTCTACATAAATCTGATAGGCTTACAGTTTCCGCAACCAATAAAATGATTGACCTAATTTGGTTTTCCTTTCAATGAACTGTCATTGAAAATCCCATTGAGTTATTATTACTACGTATAGAGAAGCTATCATAAGCAAAGGTTATGTCCCATTTTAGAGATAACTAAAGTGCTCTTTAGCGCTGAAACAATAATTAGTCGTCTTAGTAGACAGAAACACGTAGCGCTATCAGAACGCTTTTAGGAGTATTTTACTCGCAAATACCGTGATTTTCACGGCGCTTACGCGTTTCGTTCATCGTTCTACAAGAATAGTGGCCGGATGGCCTCACTTGAACGGAACATAGTTGTGATGTGTGGCGTCTTCTCTATACGTAGTAATAATAGCTCAATGGAAAATCCTGCCGTTTTTCTTACTCAGAGGTTCGAAGGATTGACTGGCCTTCCAAAGTATGGAATAATTTATTAAAAACAACTTTACGGATCTCTAGAATTGAGCATTGAGCTTGACCGACATTATTGAAATCGTTTTTTACAATCACTTTTTTGCTATACATTGTTATATTTTCACGGTCAACTGTTATATAATAACAATAAGGGATTGTCGGTCTGTCTGCTGAATCGTTGAAGCGTGCGAGTTAAGGCCGACATTGTAACAAATATGTTAGACCTCGTGTAATCGTTACTTCATTGGTACTTTCTGCCGGATGTATTTAGGTAAGAGTTGTGAGGGTTAGATGCCCTGACTGCCACGCCAAGGTCATGGGCTGGAATCCCACAGATATATATAGGATATACCTACAGGTGTTACCCCAGCCAGTGAGGGCAACTTCTGAACTACAGGTCTTAGAGAAAAACGCTGAAAGCGAGCAAAATTTTGAAGAAAATAAAAATGCCATTAAAAAAATGAAAAAAAAAATTGTTTTTAAAATTATAATGTCAAAATGTTTTTTCTTTTTCTGCTTCTACGTCACAATACGAACAAAATTATGTATGACAGTCTTGATCACACGTTGCTAGAAGTTTACCTCTAATTGTTTGACAGAATGTTAAGAGCTAATTCTTTATGGCTAAACATAGTGAGGTCCCTGCGAGATCTGCTCCACCTCGTCAAACTTTACGCAGGATAAAACCAAGAAAATATAAAATAATATTTTGGATAGCTTCTAGCAACTTGTGACCAAGATTGTCATACATATTTTTTTTCAAATTGTGAGGTAGTAGCAGAAACTGAAAAAAAAAAAAATTACAAAATTCCGTATCTCCGAAAATACATTTTTTTTTTTAATAATGTTTAAAGCATTGAGCTATTATTACTACGTATGTAGAAGCTATCATAAGCAACGCTTATTTCCCATTTTTTTAGAGGCAACTAAAGTTGTCTTAAGCGCTGAAACAATAATTAGTCGTCTAAGCAGACAGTAGAAACACGTAGCGCTATCAGAACGCTTTTAGAAGTATTTTTCTCGCAAACACCGTGATTTTCACGGCGCTTACGCGTTTCGTTCATAGTTCTACAACAACAAGTGTGACCGGATGGCCTCACTTGAACGGAGCATAGTTGTGACTACGTGTGGAGTCTTCTCCATACGTAGTAATAATAGCTCAATGGTTTAAAACCACTTTTATTTTCTTCAAAATTCAGCTCGGGTTTCTTTCAGCATTTTTCTTTAAGACCTGTAGTTCAGAATTTGCCCATACTGGCTAGAAAAAACAATTCACCTTTATATACACGTTGTTGTCATGTTTTTATGTAGCATACACAGATTATAAAATAAGGTAGATGGAGCGCGCGAAACACGGGAGTGAAGCCAAAAAAACAAATGCAAATTGAAAAACACATACCTGGTATTCGCTTTTGAATGTGTATTTGCTTTGTTTAACAAACTTTATTTAACAAAAAACACTTCTTTATTAATAAACTGTGGTTAAGCAAAGCAAATACGAAGTAGAAATCGAATACCAGGTATCTGATTTTGTATTTGCTTTTTTGGCTTCACTTCATGTTCCATGCGCTACATTTGCCTTTTATTCTGTAATCTGTATAAAAAAAAAAATGTGTAAAATATTGTCACATTTGATAACAAGTGTATCTTTACTCTTAGTTTGTGTTATTTATTGCAGGCTATCATCCGTCCCATATGGCGAGGGACCCGACCACACGTGTCATGCTTGTGAACGGGTGCTGCTCGTGGGGACTGGTCTGCTTGAGTCTGCTTTTTACTTATCTGGGGGCACGGGAGTGCCCCCCGCCAAAACAGCCAAGCGAAGAGCAAGGGCACTACCTACCTTTTCTCGAAGTGCTTCGTCGTTTTTTTGAAGCCTCATAACTTGGGTTTGGATTATACCAGATAAACAAAATTCTCGGAACATGATGTCAATAGTGAACTTATTAAACAAATTAAGTTTCAATAACATAGCTCTTATACTTTAGATTTTATTGATATCTAAAAAAACCCCAATTTCGTCACTGACTCACTGATGATCATCAAAACTCATAGGGTACTTCCGGAAGACCTAGAAAGCTGAAATTTGGTATGTATGCTTGTATTACTACTACAAGAACTATTGTATAACTAAAAAGTAACAGTGAATACATTTTTCACCTTACTCCCATGTGACGGTAGCGAAACGGCCAAGCCACATATTTTGACTACGGTGTGTAGAGTTTGTGAAGTTAGGGCTTGTAGAGTAAGGGCAATTACAGTTATAAGCTTAACTCTACATGAGATCTGATAACTTTTTGACAGTGCAAGCCATATGTCTTGGCAACATTTTACATAAAAATGTTTTTGGTGGGATAGATTTCTGTCAGTTAGACAAGAATGTAATTAATCTAATATCTTTTCAAAAAGGGTAATTGCTGAGTTTATTGCCGGCTCTTCTCAGCAAATACAAACGAACGAAAAGATATCCGAGTCAGAATATTCACAGGTCTGCGAAGGTCCCCGATAGGACCACGTGGAGTAGAGTTCCATAGCATGCTAAGTAGCAAAATGTTTAAGACTAGGAAACTTCGTAATTTTTTAATTACCTACACTGAAAACATGGACTACAAGTGACTACAAAATTTTATTTAACAGTAACACAAAATTTGACGACCAATAACTTAAACATAGTGACTTGCGAATTAAACTAATAATAATAATATATAAATTTATTTTCTTTCTCCTTACAAACTCGAATGACAATTTATACGATAAACATGACATTTTAAAGTTTGTAGGAATGACTGGTATCCAAGCTAAGCCGGAGCCTGTGATAAGGATAACCAGCCTCTTCCACCACGGACTATTTTAAGCAATGCAGAACAGCAGGGGTATTTTTAAACGCTCGGATTCGATATCGGAAACGGATTCAAAAAACTACCAATGCGATTTTCCCCAATTACTATTTTAATTTCCGAATTCGAATATTTTTGATGTTTCTTTACGGAAATATCCAATTCGATAGATCCAAAAATTATCGGAAATTAAAATAGCAATTGCTTAAATTCGCCTCGGAAAATTTTGAATCCGTTTCCGATATCGAATCCGACGTTTTAAAATAGCCCTGCAGATGCATGCAGAAATATATGTAAACATGATTTAGAGAAAGATATAACATTTAAAATTAAAATCTACGTAAAATAAATTATGGTTATGTGAGAAGTGTGTGTGTGTGTGGGGGTGTGTGTGTGTGTGTGTGTGGCGGGGTGTGCGTGTGTGTGTGTATGTGCGTATGTGTATGTGTGTGAGTGTGGGGGTGTGTTTGTGTGACTGATTGCCCTACGGATAAGATAATAGATACCTTGGGATCGAAAGCTTCGGGACTCTTTTAAGCCACGGAGATGCACAATCGGCTGAGTGAGAGGTGTGAGAGGGTAATTTTGGTATATGTGTGAGAGTGTGAGTGTAGTTTGCGTAATTGTAATGTTTGTGTGTGAATAAAACTTACCAGTAACAGTAGTTTTTGTTCGTTACAAAATTATTTGATTAAATTTAACTAAAGTTAGTTTCCCGACATCAAAACGTCAACTAAGGCGCCGATCCCACTGAAAAGAGTTCTAGAGTTCCGAGGTCCGAGTTCTGCATTCCGCGTTGACTGTAAGCTATGTGGCGCCTTTGAAAGTAAAAAAAGTGTATGAGTAGCGAATATTGCAGAACTCTAGAATTCTAGACTGCTTGCTGTGTGCACAATAGTCAACACGGAATGCAGAACTCGGAATGCGGAACTCTAGAACTCTTTCTGTGGGATCGGCGCCTTACATAACTAGTTTTGTATATCATTTTTTTCAGTGTATCTAATATTCCACAAATTATAAACAAAAAAAAAAGGTTACGCAAAACTGACCACAGATACGAATGTTGTCCATAGATAAGGCTTCATTCTTGACCTTACTTCATATATTTCTATTGCTAAGGTCTACAATCAATGTTATATAATATTACATAAATTTATTTGAACATGTGCTAACAACGTGGCTTGATATCAATAGGTCCGAAGGGTCAACTGTTTTGATAATTTTTTGTTGTCCATTTTGTTTTGGCAATGTAAGCCGAATAGATGTCTGAGATTAGGCGATGAAGTGATGAAATTGACTTGACTGTTTTCAAAGGCAGCAATCTAACTTTCTGAAATAGGTTGGTAACTGAAAAAAAAAAGATCGTTTGATCGTTTTGGACCCGTGGTGATGAATGATATTAGATTTAGAATAACTTTTGTTATAAGTAATTCTATCTTAAATATCTAAAAGGTCTAGTGAATTTGAATTTATTAGACAGAACAAGAAATGTTTCGAGCTGTCCAGGATCAAAGGAGTTTTCTTCCGCGGACGCTCGGACTGTGGAATGAGCTCCCTGCCGTGGTTTTCCCAATGGAGTACAGCATGGGGTTCTTCAAAAAGGGTGTGAAGAGATTTCTTCAGGGTCGGCAACGCGCGAGTGATACCCCTGGTGTTGCAAGCGTCCATAGGCTACGGTAACTGCCTACCATCAGGTGGGCCGTATGCTTGTTTGCCACCTTAGTATATAAAAAAAAACAACGACATCTTATCAAAATTATAATTACTTAATAAAACAAAACTATACTAAATAACTTAAACTAAAAAATTAAATACTAATAACTAAAACTTAAGAAAACTAAAAAAAAACATAACTAACTTATAAATAGGCTAGCCTATCAAGGTCTATTATTATTTTCATCTGTATCTATGCTTAGGTATGTGTTTTCTTTTTTATTGTTACGTATAATTATTTTGAAAAAAACATAGATTGTCCAAACAATATTTTAAAAATGTAACCTTGCTATGTTTCTTGCCGGATTCTTCTTAGACTGCCGAGTTCCGAACCGGTGGTAACTTCAGTAAATGTGACCTTCATAAGTGCCCTTCTGGGGCCTAAATTGAATAAATAGCTTTGACTTTGATATGTTTAATTATAATGCTAGAAGAAGCTTAAGAAGTATTTCCAATAGCCTATCACCAAAGGAACACGATTTTATTCAAACTAATATATGTAGCCATATTAATAACTATATTTTGACCAAAACGACAGCATGCCGCGTTGAATTATAGTCGACTCAATTGCTTGAAATATTTCATCATCAATCATTCTAAACAGGTGTCGAGATCTATTCAAGGTCGGCAGGGATCGCAAATATCCATTGTCAATGGACTGTCTGCTTCCTTGGCAACCTGTTGACATAACTGACCGAACGAGAGCGCGAGCGAAGCGTCTCCGTTTCAGCTTGGGAAAATATGCTTTCGTATGATTGTCCGGATCCGGATGTCCGGCTGTTCTCTACAGGGGGCCTACCACAAGCTCTTAAAACAAGGTTAATATAACCTTATTTGTCTTTTGTCCTGTTTTGACGCCGGATGTCAAAGAGGGACAAGAGTCAACTAAGCTTATAATAATATTGTTTTAAGAGCTTGTGGTTGGCCCTCCCTCTGGTCGCATTTCTCAACCGTTTCTCGTGAAATTTTATGAGCAGGTTCGGTAAATAAGAACAGCTGAATCGACAAGGGAATTCCATATAATTATCGCGACTCGAGAGATCTACTGCTCACATAGTACCTAATGTAGTAGAATTCATACTTAAACTAAATATAAAAGCCTGTCTTTTTGTTTTCACGCGATGAAAATTTGCTGAGAATAAGCTGCTTTTCATCCCAGTAACGCGGGTGTAGCCGCGGTGGACAGCTAGTATAAAATAATTTACAATGATTCTTGTACCTACTAATAACCTGTTATACTGTGCTAATAACCTGTGTCCACAATTTTTACAATACAACGTGATAACAAAAAGTGTTAACGACTAACTCATCAACAGTTTCATATTTTCCTGATAGTAACGATGATTTGTCGAAATGATGGGTTCTGAATCCTATTCGATGGTATGTCATTATGACACAGCTTTTGGATTATGTCACTTTGGGATAAATGATTATATCGTGCATGTGGGACTTATAATTTTCAAGAACATTTACGTAAATCTTACATAAAATCTTTTTGTACAGAAATTAATATAATTTGTTAGAATTGTTTTGAATTATCTTTACATCTAATTTAATCTTTAACGTATCACCTTGATCCTTTAATCGCTTACCTCGCGGTTAAATAAATCAAATAAATTGTTATAATAGGACGCGCGTCCCTCGCGAGAACCAACGGGGTAAAGCGTACACAACGATTAAGTGGGATGTTCCTTCTACGCACCAATGGGGTTAAGTTTTTTTTTTTTTACCACTGAGTTGGCAAACAAACATACGGCCCGCCTGATGGTACGCAGTTACCGTAGCCTATGGACGCCTGCAGCACCAGGGGTATCACTCGCGCGTTGCCGACCCTGAAGAAACCTCTTCACCCTTTTTGGAGTTCCCCATTTCTGGTTTCCCCCAGCGCTACGATACAGGGTTCGTCAAAAAGGGTAAGGGTATACGTTTATAAGAGAACGTGACGCCTACCTGTACTGCTTTCTCTTTTTGACGTATAGGGCTGTCTGCCTCTGTTTGATGGTTCGCCACACCAGTTCGGTCATCTCGTAATGTCTTAAGGTTAACCGTATCAGAGCCGGAGGGGCCCGGCCCGGGAGCCACACAAGTCAAAAAACAAGTTTTAGGGACGGCTTCTTCTCAGGGCCATCCATTTTTTTTTTTTTTTTTTCAGTCGGTAAACAAGCATGCGGCCCGCCTGATGGTAAGCGGTTACCGTAGCCATATGGACGCTTGCAACACAAAAAGCATCGCTCACGCGTTACCGACCTTTCCCCCCTCCCCTATGAGCTCTGGCGACCTTACTCACGCGCAGGAACACAACTTTACACAGCATAAAGTTATTTGGCTGCGGTATTCTGTAAGGTGGAGGTATTTCCCCAGTCGAGTTTCATTCTGTTTCATTTCTCTCTTAGTATGTATGAACTATCTATTTTACAGGTAGCTTGGTGCGTACCATGCATTCGACGACGCCCAGTGGGGGATCGCACAGGCTGGGATCCGTCTGACAAACGCCATCTCGACTATATGGCCAGTCTGACCCTGAACCGCCTACACACGTTTTAACCTGTTGAAATAAAACAGTTTGGTAATTAATTACCCTGTTTTGTTAAATATCTTTGTCTTTCAATGTCAATGCTTTTACTATCTTAATCTAATCTCTAACAATTTAATGGACGCATAGTATTTTAATAGCGTTATTTAAAATGGTTTTAAATGACACCGACGTGGGGCAAATCGTATTTGCCATTAGTTTAAATGATGATAAAATTAATAATGTATTTTACTATCTCTTTTTATTACATTTACATTTCAAATGTTATGAAATGTTTTATGTATGCAGACATTTGTATTATTATAACTTGAGGCTGTAAAAAGCAGATTCAGTTTTTGGAATTATAACTCTGAAACGGTGGATCGATTTGTAATCGTTCTTTTGCTTTTCGATCCCAATACATCTTGAGAGGAGTCTTGAAACTTTGACCTTACTACGATTTTTGGATTTCCTTTCGTTCAACAGTCCATAAAAAGGTTCTAGCTTTAGTTCAAACTTACCTAGAGGTACGATTCTTGAACTATTGAGGTGGACGCACACTTATCCGAGACGAACAATGATATTATAATAAAAAGAGGTAGATATCGCAATAACGCACGCTAATTGTTGCAGACGAATTCAGACAATTGTCGTAATTTTGCTTAGCGGCTACATATAGCTATCTCTTTCTGTACCATACGTTCCGTATTATCTGTCGCATTCACCTAATTCAACAATAACTGAACGCCGCTTAGTATGAGGGTAGCATATCTCTATTATAATATCATTGGAGACGAACGCGCCGAACGCGTCGAACGAAACGAATTTTATAATTCCGTATATGAAATCTCATGAAAGCTCGCACACTCGCCCGCGTCGAATCGTCCGAATCGGGAGAAGATTTCCTACACAAATTCTTAAATTCGTTTCGTTCGCCGCGTTCGGCTCTGATAAATGTGCGTCCATCTTTGTTCTTCTTGTACCAAACTTTTACATCTGTGATAACTTCTGTCAAAACATTGTCAAATGACATTCCTTAGAAAATTTTATTATACAACCATTTTTTTAAATAAAAATATACCATGCTATCAGATGAAGCGTCTTGTTCAGATTGTAAAATAGAAATTATAGAAAAAACATGGACGCAACTGTTATTAAATTGGGTATGTTTGTTTTAATTCGTAGTTTCCAAGTCTTTTGGTATCTTTAGACCTGGTGGTCTACCGGATAACCTTTGCGTGAACCTAACACTCATGTGAAGTCCGTCAATTCGTATTTATTTTTTATACTACTTAGGTATCAAACAAGCATACGGCCCGCCTGATGGTAAGCAGTTACCGTAGATTATGGACGCTTGCAACACCAGGAATATCAATAGCCCTGCAGAAATCTTTTCAGACCCTTTTTGAAGAACCCCATGGGAAAACCACGGCAGGGAGCTCATTCCACAATGTCAGCGTCCACGGAAGGACGCTTTGAGACCGCACAGTTCGAAACAATTCTGGTTTCAATGTGTGAGGATGGACTCCCCGTCGACGGCGAAAGTTGCGATGGTGGAAGGTAGCCGTGGGCATCAAGTCGAACAATTCTTGAAAACACTCTCCGTTGTACAAGTGGTTGAACACACATAAAGAGGCAAAGTCTCTCCTCAGACTGAGGGGCTATAAGCCATTTGTGAGCTCGGGATTGTCGACAATTCGAAGGACGATTGTGTAAAGCTCGGAGTAAGATTATTTAATAGATTGACGGCGTCACGACTGTTGCCTCTGCGCACGCGCTGATCCATCATGACGGGCAGTTGGCGTGGTTGGTAAGACCCCATCGTGCCATAAGCTTATCTGCCCCGGTGAGAGAGTCGCTGTCATCGCATGTGGTGGAGCAAACAACCAATGAACGTAGTGTTCATATTCTCTTTGCATTGGTCAATTTTGCGATTGACATTTCGAAATGGCATCGTTAGTTCCTCTTTTGAAAACCGGGTCAGGTAAGTTTGTAGGAGTTGAGTGTTAGTAATAGTCTCAAGTTAAAACCTCACTAATATTATAAATGCGAAAGTGAGTTTGTTTGTTTGTTACGTCTTCACGCCTCAACTACTCAACGGATCATCATGAAATTTGGTATGCAGATAGCCTATGATATAGAGAAGGACATAGGCAATTTTTCCCGGGAACGCGGGTAAAACCGCGGGGGATAGCTAGTGTAAAGAAAATCAGCTGACATTTAAATGTTTTCTTTTCCAGTTAAACAAATGCGTCACCCCAGAGGATACGGTCCATGAGCTGAACACCAGATGTCTGGTGGAGGTGATCAATAGATACAAGAACGACTTCTGCACCAATGACATCGACAGGGCAATCCTGTGCACAGATGATGTCGAACCATTTATTATATATAAATATCCTATCTTTAGACTCAGGTGATGCATCTTAGGCGATTATCACACTGCCACGCGCCTACACGCGTACTTGCAGTGCAGTACTGCATCATCGTGCGGGTTTTTTATGCAATCACGCGCGTAGTTGCGTTTTGTGGATTCACGGCGGCTCTGACTCATTCCATACAAAATGACGCACGGCACTACGAGACTCGGTGTGCCATACCTTGCCCGAGACGTATGTAGGCGCGTGATCTGTATAAACGCGCGTGGATGCGTTTTCTGTGTGTTGGACTGTGCGTCTTCTATACAAACGGAGATACTTACAAGCAACGTTAAGAGACGCATTCACGCGCTACGCTGCGTGGTGCGTGGCAGTGTTTTAACCGCCTTATTCTTGTTTTAGCGCCCGTCGTTTAGCTTGATTAGCCGTGCTCGACCAGCAAAGTTTAGCAATAATTGGGGAGGAGGCGGATGGGTGACCGCCTAATGGTCAACTATTTGACACATTCCGGGCTTGCACCGTCTTGCCGTCTTGCACGCAGACGACAGACCGTACCGCGCGCAACTGCAACTGCGCGTGCGTGGTTTTCCCAATGGAGTACAGCATGGGGTTCTTCAAAAAGGGTGTGAAGAGATTTCTGCAGGGTCGGCAACGCGCGAGTAACACCCCTGGTGATGCAAGCGTACATAGGCTGCGGTAACCGCTTACCATCAGGCGGGCCGTATGCTTGTTTGCTAAGTAGTATAAAAAAAAAAAAAAACTTTTGATGCTTTTGAGTCTGTAAAAAAAGAGCTTATATTCTAAGCAGTAACGCACACGACGCGCAAAAAGTTCGGCGCACAACCCTTTGTTCTCACACAGATCTTTTGTGAGACTAAAGTCCATCGTCTGTGCTGCACTTAGGTGCAGGTAAGACGTAGGTCTTACCTGCGCAAACAGGTTTGTAACGGGTCCGCCAAATAACTTTTTTTTTTGAAAATGCTATATGAATGCAGCCATTTGTATGAAATTATTTTTCATTATTAACCGGAAGGATTGTACTTTCAAATAAAAAAAATTTGAGAAAATATTCAGTAGTTTTTTTATAGCATTTTCAAAAAAAAAAGTTATCTGGCGGACCCTATACATACATGCTTGCACGCAAGACTGAACGTGTAGTCGGGCTATAAGATTGTGCAAACAGTATAGCCTATTCATTTCTTATAAATCGTCTAACAGCCAATTTTTATTTACAAAAGATCCTGTTTTTTACGGTTTAATATTGGACATTTAATTTCTCATTTACCAGATATAAATCCACAGATGCAAAATCAAGAATAGATCGAGTATTCAGATCCGCAGTTAATGATGAACTTTATGTAAATTCGTTAGATACACGAGTATTTAAATGAGACATTACATTATAACAAAGCAGTTAGTGAACTTTATCCAAATAATTCGTTAGAGATACACGTGTATTTAAATGAGACATTTTGGGCATTAAATAATCACATAAAAGAGTTTGTATTTATTATAGTAGGGGAGGCCACGATGCCTATTGTCATAGTGCCCCAGCACGGCGGCAATAACCACAAACTATATGTAAATAGCAAACTTAAGTAGACCAGCCCCCACAAGCAGCACCTATTCACAAGTATGACGCGTCACAAAGTAGACAGTAGAAAATCTCTTTGTTCCATAAACCATCACTAACTACCTTCGAAAATACAGGTATTTCAGCGAAGATAAGGACCTGCCACGCAAGATTTACATGATGACGACAATACTTCTCTTCCACTGCTGCATACACTCACAAACAGGTCTTCTGGAAAAGGACTTGTGCTGCAAGCTCAGCAAATTAGAGCAAGAGATGATACTGAGGTTCTGCGAGAGGCTGAACGATATGGAAATTACTATTAACAATACTGATTGTGCTATTACAGGTAATGAATAACTGTTGGGTCTAGATCACTGTTTTTCAATCTTATTGATTTCGCGACCCCCTTATAGGTTGACAAATTCTGGCGACCCCCTTGTCAGACAGACAGACTTTATAAAATAAAAGACTACGATAGTGATTTTCTTTATTTTGATACCTTTACTTATTAGTTTGCAAGAAGCCGCGAGAGGTTTGCAACTAAGTAAGAGTTAAGTTGGACGCCCGCTTGCGCGAAGTCCACCTTGCCTTTTTCCTTCTGCCGGCGACCCCCCGACTAAGGTTTCGTGACCCCCCTAGGTGTCGCGACCCACAGATTGAAAAACACTGGTCTAGATGATCTTTTTAGGGTCAGAGGGAGGTGGTGAGTGAGGTTCTTTGCTAGCAAAAGGGCAATTAGCTGAAATACATCTCGTAAGAAGTTCGATTCTCGGTTTCGATCTATCGTTCAGACGATAGAAGTGATGCCTAAATTCTCTGCTCCTATCATGTAAACAAATACGCCACTCACTCATGCATAAAATCTCTGCTCAGCTTTGCATGCGCATTTATGCATAGACAATTGGCTTCAGTTTGCTAATGGCAGTAATCCGTCGGAACTTCTTTTACGTTTTTTTATATAACTAAGTCGAAAATAAGCATACGGCCCGCCTGATGGTAAGCGGTTACCGCAGCCATAAGGACGCTTGCAACACACGAAGCATCGCTCACGCGTTACCGACCTTTCCCCCTTCCCCAAGGTGCTCTGGCGACCTTACTCACGCGCAGGAACACAACTTTACACAACATAAAGTTATTAGGCTGCGGTATTCTGTAAGGTGGAGGTACTTCCCCATTCGAGCTGCTCTTTGAGCGAATAAACGCTACGCTCTACCTCTTTAAACGTTTGTGTATCTATCTCAAAGTTTCATCAGATTTAATTAATTCATTTGTCCTACCCAACTACTCACAATTTCGGAGTTATGTCAGTATAGTTGTAAATTGTCGATGCTTGCAGCTTTGGTATTCTGAAATATTTTTGACAGCAAACCGCGTCGTCGAATGACGTCTATGGAGGTGCAAGGTGGATGACACCTCCATTTAAAAGGGAGGATCTTTCGCCAGGCTGGGTCATCGTGCCTGGGGACTGCGCTCCAACTGTATTTTTTTTTTTTTTTTTTTTGAATGGACATGAAGGTACTGGCCCAAAGCTAGCCTAAGTACCCTTACGCGGACAAGTTCGGCGAGCAAGCTCTCAACCGGTTTAGATTTAGGTAACATGGCCTGAGGGTGCCCCAGTTGGGGCCGAGCCTCGGCTCAGGGCTGTTACCGAGGGGAGGGGACGGACTTCATTATTAGAACGAGTTACGACTAATTAGAGGGAAGCGGATTATTATTGGCGGCTCGGGCCGCTTGTCGAGCAACAACAAGGGGACGAGACTGAGTGAGAGAGGGTCGCGGCGTGTGACCTCGACGACGAGGTCGGTAACGAGGTGAACGGTCACCGCGATTCGCATCTGTATTTGTATTTGTACGAGCTTCGGAAGCTGCGAGCTGAGCTAAGGTGATAGGGTCATCGGGCTCGATGAGGGCATGCCTCGGCCGGCGGACGTTGGATATACGGGATGGCGTGTAAGTAGCCGCCTTGACTATTAATGGATTCGAATGATTGACCGCGGTGTCAAAGAATTTGCGTGAGGCGCGTTTCATGAATTGACGGACCGTGGGAAGGCCCAGGTCGAGGTGGAGGTTTTCATTGCGCATGAACCACGGGGCACCCGTGGCCTTGCGAATGAAACGATTTTGGATGACTTGAAGGCTATGGATCCGCCTCGGCGATGCGTGTGCGAACACAGCGCATGCATAGGTGAAAATGGGGCGAATGCAAGCAGTATAGAGTCTAATCTTGTGATTTAACGCAAGCTTAGACCTGCTATTTAAAGGTGGTGAAGGCGTCCCATCACGAAAAAGGCGCGCGAACGCACCTTTTTAATGTGGGGCCCGAAGGTCAATCGATCATCGAGGGTGACACCTAGATATTTGGCTTGCCTCTCCCAAGGGATCGGTTCGCCAAACATGGTGACAGACTTTACGATAGGGGGGATTTTACATCGGGCGGGCCTACAGAATAGGACCGCCTGACTTTTGGTGGGATTTATCTCAATCCTCCATTTCCTACACCAGACGCCTAGGGCGTCTGCTGCGGATTGGAGTTTGGATACAATGGCATTGGTGGTTCTGCCAGTACAGTAGATGGCGGTATCGTCCGCAAACAGAGCTAGCTGTACTTGACTACTAATGGGGATATCGCTCGTATATAATAGGAACAATAAGGGGGAGAGTACCGAGCCCTGGGGGACTCCGGCACAGATGGGGTGAGGGGAGGACAGGGCGCCTGTTATACGATATCGAAAGTGGCGATTTGACAAAAAGTCTCGCAAGATGAGTACGAGCCTATGTGGGACACCTAGAGTGAATAGTTTAAAAATTAAACCATTGTGCCACACTTTGTCAAATGCCTTTGCGACATCGAAGAACAGGACGCCAGTCATGCTACTGGATTGTTGAAAGTGATAAGAGATATGTTCAACAATACGATGGACTTGTTGAACACAAGAGTGTTTAGTTCGAAAACCAAACTGCTCGTTAGGAAGGAGGTGATGAGTGTCGGCATATGCCTTGAGGCGGGTGTGAATTACCCTCTCATAAATCTTACCCAATATATTGAGCAGACTTATGGGACGGTAACTGGAGGGCTCGGACCGGGGTTTGCCGGGTTTGTGGATCCCAATAACGTGAGCTTCTTTCCACTGATGTGGAAAGATGTTACACGCTAGGGCCGCATTGAAAATGGACGTTAATAAGAATATGAGCTGGGCGGGGAAGAGCTTAATCACTTTATTAGTGATTTTGTCCGAGCCCGGGGCTTTTCGCGGATGGAGCTTCCTGATGATCGATTTAACTTCGTCAGGGGTTACGGGAGGGAGAGGGTCTTCCTCCTCCTCTTCATCACCAACAACAACTCTCCGCTGCTGAGCCTCTGAGGGAGGTACTGCAGCAGCAGTAGCAGCTGGTGGTGGTGGTGGAGGGGGGGAATAGACGGACGCGGGCAGGGCGAGTCTACGTTCAACCTCAGAGTTGACTTTCTCCAAGTGACTGGGGTCTACAGGGAGGGTACTGGGCGTGCATTGAAGCTCGAGACTTTCGGCGAGGCATTCAGTTTTGTCCTCGTCGTCAAAAGCGGGCGGGAGGTTGGGCCTATTGAGAGGTGGCATGGGAGCTACTGTGTCCTTAGTAAAGGCACGGGATAACTGCCAAAAGGCAAGGTGGGAGGGTTTTAAGTCAGATAGGGTCTGATCCCATCTAGAGTCACGCATCTCACTGATGCGGACCTTAAAGGCACGATGGAGAGCGCGCATGCGGGCGCGGTTGGGTTCAGATGGAAAAGAGTCATAAGCCCGTATGGCGGCGTTCCTCTCCCTCCTCATCTCACGTACGTCATCGGGCAGTTGCCAACGGAGGAATGTCTCCGCTGGCACTGTCCGAGAGCAATCGGCGACTACCGATTGCACGTGAGTGGTGAGTGAGTCGATCGCGCCGATAACCTCGTCAGCGGTGACGATGTTATCCGGGATACCATTAAGGTGGACCGAATCGGTAGACTTGAGGCGTTCGCCCAGTCTGTCCCAATTGGTGAGAATTTTAGTAGGAGGGGGTTGACCTGGATCTGGGGGACCTGTGCGTGGAGTGAACTCTACGTTCACAGGTCGGTGGTCAGACGTCAGCTCGCGAAGCACTGACACGTCATGCAAACGTAAGTTAACATTACGTAACAGTGCCACATCAAATTCAAATTCAAATTCAAAAAGCATTTATTCAATTTAGGCCCTGATAGGGCACTTGTGAACGTTAACAAATGGCTCTACACCGGTTCCAAATACAACTTGAACTGAGAAGACTCCGGCAAGAAACTCAGCAAGTCTTTTTTTTTTAAATATGTAAATAGAAGTATTACAATTACAAAAATATATATAACAATAGCCTGCGAAGCGAACAATTCATTCAAATGCATTCTTGTCATCTACAAAATCAGAAACTTTATAGTACCCTTTCGTGCATAACTTTTGTTTAACTATCTTTTTGAATCTATGTATAGGTAGCTCTTGGATTTCTTTGGGTACTTTATTATAGAAACGTATACATTGCCCCTTGAAAGAGTTAAGGACTTTGCTGAGCCGAGTTAAAGGTACAGCAAGTTTGTACTTATTTCTAGTGTTCAAACTATGAGTGTCACTATTCTTAGGAAAGTTATTTAAGTTTTTCCTCACATGAATAAGATTTTCATATATGTACTGTGACGACACTGTCATTATATTAATAGATTTAAACTTGTCTCTCAAAGAATCTCTAGGCCTTATTTTATATATTGCGCGGACAGCCTTCTTCTGCAGTATAAAAATTCTATTGATTTCGGCACCACTACCCCAGAGGAGGATACCGTAAGACATCAAACTGTGAAAGTAACTGAAATAAACTAATTTTGCCGTAGATTCGTCAGTGAGAGCGCGAATTTTTCTCACTGCATAAGCTGCAGAACTAAGTCTATCCACCAATTTACAAATGTGAGGGCTCCATTGTATCTTATTATCTAAAGTGATACCTAAAAATACAGTTGTTTCAACAAGATCCAGTTTTTCGCCTTTAATTACAATATTTGTGTCCGAATGTCTCACATTGGGTAGACTGAATCTGATACATTTTGTTTTTTTCTCATTTAGCAATAAATTATTAATAGTAAACCAATCAACGACTTCAGAAAGAGCATTGTTCACATCGTCAGAATTAAAATCATGTCTATTCACTTTGTAAAGAAGTGAAGTGTCATCAGCAAACAATACTATCTCATGTTTTTTTTCTACAAGATATGGTAAGTCGTTGATGTAAATGAGAAATAGAAAAGGTCCAAGGATAGAACCTTGTGGTACACCCATAGTTACTGATGACCCAGGGGATACTTTACCATTAACATCAACCTTTTGAATTCTGTCACATAAGTAAGAAATCAAAAGATCAAGTGCAGTGTCTCTAACGCCGTAGTGATGTAATTTGCTGATCAGTATTTTATGATGGACGCAATCAAAAGCCTTGGATAAGTCACAAAAAACACCGAGGGTGTCTCGTGAATTTTCCCAGGCGTCAAAAATATGTTGAATAAGCTCAACACCAGCATCGGTTGTTGAGCGACCCCTAGTGAAACCAAATTGTTTACTGTGAAGCAGTCTATTACTATTGAAATGTACCATCAATTGATTAAGTATAATTTTCTCGAATACTTTACTGAATGTCGGTAGTATGGAAATTGGTCTAAAATTTGTGGGGTCGGATGTACTACCGGATTTAAATAAAGGCACTACTTTACTATGTTTCATAAGATCAGGAAACTCACCACAATCAATACATTTATTAAAAATAACAGCTAAATGAGGTGCAATACAATCAATTATAGAATTAATAAGTTTAACTGAAAGCCCCCATAGATCAACAGTGTTTTTCAAATTTAGAGATTTGAATGCTTTAATTATATCGCTAGAAGTAACAGTTGAGAATTTAAAGTCAACAGTACATTCTGTTACATTTTTCCTAAGTAAAGATACAGCGAGGGTGGGAGAAGAATTAAGAGACTTGGTAGTCGAAACTGGAATATTGGTGAAGAAAGTCTCAAAAGCGGCAGCAACATCTTGATCAGATTTGATTGATTTATCATTAATAATAAGTTGAAACTCATTATTACGTACTTTGAACTTTCCAGTTTCACTATTTATAATTTTCCAAGTCATCTTGATCTTATCTTGACTATTTTTAATTTTATTTCTTATATGTATTGATTTAGCCGCAGTACAAACGCATTTAAATGTTTTTGAGTAATTCCTTACATAATTTAGAAAAACAGCATCATGATTATACTGTTTTTCCCTATATAATTCATACAATTTTCGCCTACTTATATAAATTCCCACCGTCGCCCAGTCATTGAAGACCGTATTAGATTTCCGTTTTACCGTTTTTGAAGAAAACATTGAATTATACTCATTTTTGGTTAAATTAAAAATTGAGTTATAAAGTTCATTAACATTATTATTATCGTAAGGTACGTGTGGTAATTTATTGACAATGTTATTTCTAAATTTTTCAAGGCGACTTTCACTCATAGGAACACACTTAATATCTTTTTTTATCACTTTTTTTCTAGGCATATGAAATGAGACCAGCTGGCCACAGTGATCAGAACTTAATTTACTTATTATTGACTTTGTTACTGGCTGTAAGTTAGTAAAAATATTATCAATGCAAGTTGCTGAAGTGGCAGTGATTCTAGTTGGTTCTAAAAAAAGATTTACAAGATTGTAGCACAGAAAAAGTGATTTGAGTTTATTACATATCGCATTATCCTCCAACAAGTTTATATTAAAATCTCCACAGATTATTATATTTTTATTCATACTATTTAGTTTACACAAAGCTTCATCCATACATTTTTCAAACAAATTGAATACTGCAGTAGGGGGTCTGTATACGCTCATGACAATGAATTGCTCAAGCTCTACACATGCTATTTCTATAGTTCGCTCAATAGATAGGCTCTGAATATCTATGCGTTCCTTAAATTTCAAATTGTTTTGAATTATTATTAGTGAGCCACCATGAATAGAATCTTTTCTATTGAATGAACTAGCAACCTGGTGCTTACTAAAGTTAAACATGAACTGGTGGGCCTTTAGCCAATGTTCAGTGATACATAAAATGTCAATATTATCACAGTTCAGAAATAACTCTAGTTCTAATTCCTTGCCCTTAATTCCTTGTATATTCTGGTGTACCAGGTTAATATTACTTTTGTTACAGTTATTATTATACTTTTTATTACTCTTTATATCTAATGATAATGGGCAGGATACACTTATAATTTCATAGTTATTATTCTTATGACTAATGCTAGAGGTTGCCTCTATTGTCACATGTTCTAATTTAAATTACTACTTGTACTTGGAATAGGTTCCAATGAATCCAATCTATTTGGAATAGCTTCCAATGGTTGTAAATAGCTGTGCTGCTCAATAGAAGCAGCCGTCCGAGTAGCCAAACAATTGGCTGAGTTAATATAATATGATAGCGATTCTGCTATTTGTCGTTTGTGGTATTTTGGAAGATAAAAATTATCTTCTGTTAAATAATAATAATAATTCAAATTACTTAAATAACTATTAATATCAATCAAGTGAAACTTATCACTATGACGACATGTCAAAGTGTGTAATGTCATATTTAAATTGTGTCTATAAATATTTTCAGTCTGTGGCAAACTTTGAAGAAAAGGGAATGAAAACAAAACTATATTTTTTACATTTAATTGTGCAAGTGTACTAAAGTATTGTATTAGACTTTGTTTGTCCACATTTCCCCTTCTTCCTATCATCATCAGCCCATAATGTCCCACTGCTGAGCACAGGCCTCCTTTCACAAATGAAGGTGAAAGGGAATGGGCAATACTCCACCACGCGTGCCCACTGCGGATCGGTGGAGGTAGGCTAGTGGTCAACCTACTGTTGGAATTTTTCAAGCCGCCTAGGAGGCATCCAACTAGCTTAACGACTATCACAATTAAGAGATAACCGGGACCAACGGCTTTACGTGCCTTCCGAAGCACGGAAACGCTCGATTTGAAATACCACTAGGCGGTCACCCATCCAGGTACCGACCACGACAGGCGTAGCTTAACTTTGCCGATCGATTAAGAACGGCTAATCATGCTACACCACGAACGAAACAAACTTCTTCCTATAAATATTATCAATGTAGTATTATTATTAAATGAACTGCTATTAATTCTATCTAATATCTGACTATAAGAAGCACCGGGCATACACATATTAGTTATAGACTGGCCCAAGCAGTGACTAAGTAATATTCCCATATTTTTTCCTATTTCATCACTAAACATTACAATATTATTTAAATTATTTAAATCCTGTTTACATTTTGGGATGGAAGATTTTGTAGGATTTGGTGTGTTACATTTATTTATTGTGATATTTAATGGAGTTGGACAATCGGACTTGGAGGAGCTAGATGGAGTTTTTAAACAATTACAATTGTTTACAAGGGAATCAAATCTATCAGCATTTGCTTTAGACCCCTCCACCAACTCATTCATGGCCAGAATGTAGGAATTTATCTCTTTCTGACAAGTTTCATAATTAGTTGAAAAAAACTTTAACCTATCGTTTAAACTAATAATTTCAGCCTGGAGTTGCATTGTATCCGAGTTATATTTAAAAATGCCTTTTTCATAGTCTACATGGCACATATTTACTTCTGTTATTAAGTTTAAACGTTCCTTCCTTAATTTAATGTTATTACATACAATCTTATTTTTTTTAATGAGATTTTGTGTTTTTTTTATTAAATTTTTGATTTTTATATATCATCGAGTATGTCGGGTCTGTGGTCAAGTTGGTGGGGAAAGTGAGTCGGGTCAAGGGGGGCAATGAGGTCGATGTTGAGGGGATCAAGGAGGGTTTCCAAGATTCTGCCTCTGGGGTTGTTAGCTTGACAATTCCAGAGAACATTTTTGGCGTTCAGGTCGCCCGCCAAAATGACTGAGTTACCTAGACCAAAAATGCACTCTAGATCACTTCTGAAGGAAGTGTTGTCACGCGATGGGGAAATATAAGCTGACACCAGTATGATTGGCTCATGTCCAGTCATGCCGAGCCTGCAGACCGAAGCTTCAATGCACTTCAGTGAGGGAGGCGGATCCATAGGGGAACAATAGAGGGACTTTTTATAATAAATGAGAGTACCACCAAAGGTAGTATTGAGCCTATCGTTGCGAATTAACAAGTAGTTTGCAATTTTGGGATCCCTCATAGAAGGCTTTAGGAATGTCTCCTGGACAAGGAGGATATCAACGCTATGAAGTCGCAGGAACTCTGCCACATCATAGCGCTGATCCCTCAAGCCATTGGCATTGAAAAACCCTACTTTGAGGGAGCGCGGTTTGATCCTACACAATGGGGCCGTGTTATACATTATGGGGAGCATTTAAGAAGGAAAGGGGCTCCAGGATGGCGTTATAGCGCATCCCGATGGAAGCAAGGGCATGTTTGTCGCCCTCGTTGGCACGAATTTCGTTCGCGAGTACCCTAATTTGTTCGAAGTCGAACATTCTAGAGAAACGCTCCACCAGAGCGAAGTCCGCGTCTTCGATTAGTGGAGGGGTAGTTTGATCCCGCTTGCGCGGGGGGTTTTCGCGGCTCTGTTGGCTAGGAACGGCGGCGGCGACGGGTTTGGGTGGAAGGGGCGTGGTTTGCGCCGCCATAGGGGCGGGCGCTTGGGCCACAGTGGGTGCGGGAGTTTGGGTGACGGCAGGTGAAACTGCGGGGGGCGTGGACTTTGTCCGAGTGGGAGGGAACTCCTTAGGGGAGTTGATATCCCAGGCGGGTCTCAAAATAGTGTGGGCGGGGTCGGGAGGAGGCGCAGTAGTGCGCGTGGAGTTATTCCTCCTGGCAGGAAGTGCCTTGGGCTTGGGAGCTTTAGCGCACCCGCGATAGTTAGCGGGGTGCCCTTGCGTCTTACAAAGGACGCAGCTCGGAGGTTCGGTGTTAAGGGAGGGCTCGGCTTTGCGTTCGCATTGCCTGGTGCCGTGATTTCCTAGGCACTTTACGCACCTTGCAGGTGCGTAACAGTGCCTGGAGGAGTGGCCATAAAGTTGACAATTATGGCATTGGGACGGGAAATTGATTTTATGTGGCTTCTCGAGCACACAGTCTGTGAGTTTGCAAATTGATTTTAAACTATGGATGCGGTCGCTCGCCGCCCCGGGTGTCATGGTGACAACAACCATGTTGAGGGGGACGGTCTTTGAGCGAGCTTTCATCATTCTATGGACTGCGAGGACAGGGATACCCTGGTCGCAAAGGGATTGCTTTACCTCCTCGGTGGTAACCTCGGCAGGTATGCCTTTAATGACTATGCGGGTCGCGCGCTCCTCAGGGAGAGCGTAGGTGTGGAAAGACACTTGTCTCTCCTTGAGGAGGGCGGTAAAGGCACGGTGGTCGGCCGGTGTGGATACCGTGACCCTAATGCCATGCTCAGTGGGGCGGGCAGAGGTATAGTTGATTTTGTGGGTGTTAAACCACCCAGAAACAAGTGTCCATTTGGACTTATCCTGAATGAACAGGGGAGGAGGGGTTTGATCGCCGGGCGGATTTTTGGGCGGATTTTGGTGGTGCCGCTTAGGGCGGGCGGGAATGACGAGTGGTTCTCTGTGAGCCGTGTCCATGGGAGCGGACACGTCTGGGTCAGGAACCGGGGAGGGCGAGGTTTTGGGTGCCTTAGCGGCAGCCTCGTCGGAGGCTTTCTTGGCTCGCTTGCGCTTGCCTTTTTTACCCTCCACTGCTGTGAATTCCTCCTCGGAAGACGAGGTCGGCTTCGCATCAGTGGTGGGTGCCTCGGGTTGGGTGGAACGGGTGATAGCCTCCGCCTGAGAGTCGGCGGAGGGAGAGGAGGGGGACGGCTGAGAGCCAGTCGGGCTGGTCGGTGAATCTGGCGAAGCAGATTCATTGGACCGGGGTGAGGAGGGTGGGGACTGCCCTGAAGAGGCAGCCTCAATGTCGGGGTTGTCCTCCGCAGCCGACTGAGTCGACATTTCGGAGTCGGCCCTTGAGGAGGGGAGGGACGGGATCTCACGATCCGGGAATCGCGAGGCGAGGAAACATAGGGTTTCCTCGTCGGTAAGAATCTCCTTGATGGAGAGGGCGGACGGTGGTGGTTGGCTGACCATATTGACCAGTTGGCTGGCCATAGTGACCAGCCTGGCCTTGCGGCCGGGGGCCTAAGCTAAGACGTACTCTATTGTGACTTCCAACGCGTGGCGTTCCTGGGAGAAGAAGTCACAAGAAACTCCAGGCAATCGCCCTAGCTACGGTACCTACTACTATCCTCCCCGGGTGGGTTTTCCCGGGTGTGTGTATTACACTCCCAACCGGGTGTAGGTTGGGAGGTGAGTAGGCCCTAGGGTGTGCCCTAAGCTTGTCTCTCGGCCACAGATCTTATGTTGTGACCGAGTTCCTACGTCCCTGCCTAACGCTAACTGGGGTCGACTAGGGAAGCCCCCAAGGCCGACTGATCCAGTCCCGTCCGGGTTTGTGTGTTCCTTAAGGGAAAACACCAAAGCGCCCGGGGCCCGCTAACCAACTTCGTCGGCTCCGTTAGGTATCCGTTGGTTACCACTAAAGGCGTGGATTTTTGGGTTGTTAGACGATCAATATGTGTCCGAAACAATGAACACGACGTGTATTGAAAAATACACGAAGTGTTAATGTGTCAGAAACAATGAACGATTAACACCAACGCGTATTGAAAAATACACGCGGTGAGTAATCGCTTGACTGGGTGTCGGTAACGAGTACACACAAGCGCGGTAATGCGAAAGATACTTGCTTTATACCAATACTTTGCTTGACGATACGTCAGGAACAAAATATTAGCACTTAACAAGCTCTTAAACAACACCACGAAGTGAGTACACGACCGACGAAATATGCCAGGTAAACGCAAGACAATGGCAAGGCCAGAGATTGCGAGAACAAAGCGATAATTCGCGGAAACGAACCGGGCAGCGCAAGGAGCGCAAGAAAGCGACCGTGCAGTGCGACGGTCCGAATCGGAATCTCACCCTCCCCAACTGTTCATGTCGGACAGTTGTATATATGCAGATTCTCGAGAAAACTTCTTAAGCGCGATGCAGGATGTAGGGTAATGTGCCACGCCACCTATCTTTCAGTGTGTGAACTATCTCAGTGTAACTAATAGGTGTCGCTACACGTCATTCGTTTACGTGGTTTGCTGTCAAAAAAATAACAGAATTGCACTACAGGACAGTTTCTACAAATGATTATTCGTTTTTTTTTTTATCTAAAGGCGGTGATAGCTCAGTGGTAGTGACGTCGAATGGCGAGACGAAGATCCCGGTTCGAATCCTAGAATAAGGTTAAGCTTTCGGTGAAGGAAAACATAGTACGGTGTAGTCTGGCTGGCTACCCTCAAGTTGAAAATCTGTCATCAAGTACATACCGGTATGTTCCGACAGCTGCACTTGAGATCCAGTTCAATCTAGACTTTGTGTGCTGGCCACCTTCTGCTACAACATCACTTACCATGGTGAGATTGTGGTCAAACAGACAGACAGTAAATAAAAGTTTCGATAACTGAACGAAGATAAACTAATAATAAATAAGACTAAACCGACAGATGGATGAGTTTAGAGCGAGTTAGTCCATTATACAGCGTGTAAGGGACATCGCCGCACAAACGGATACCATGGGTCCAGGACATGATTCTGGACCCCCCCATGTTGGAATTTTTCGTCGGTTTTTCCCAAAATTTTTAATATTTTTTTTGAGTTTTTTTTTACTTTAGACTGTTCATAATCGTTATTCTTACCTAACCCAAAGAGATTTAAAATAAATAAGTTATTAATTCATTACTTTCACTAAAAGTAGCAATGTAAATAAAACTAGAAACGGTGTCTTATGGCGATATTCGCCTGCAGTCAGCGATATACTACGAAGGCACAACGTTATCGCGCGTTTAAATCGCGGTGTTCATAATACATTGCGAAAATGACAATTTCTATAACCGATCATTAGCGAGGTGAATGACTTTCACAATTTGATTAGTGGCATTAGGTGTAGCCTTTTCGCGAAGTTTGCGTTACCATGCGAAATACAATATACAGGATATTTATGTACCAAAAAGGGACAAAAATAGTGCGGCAAAAAGAGACAAATGTCGAATGTCGTCTTTTAACCTTAGCTTAGCAGCTGGGATTGTTTAAATCTAGGTTGAATGACCCCCAAAATACTTTGAGACTGTAAGATAACAGCAAGGACCATGTGAGTGACCTACAGACTACAATTAAGCAAAGCACGATTTTAAAATAATCTACAATCTTAACAATTAACGTGACTGCACATGACGTGTTTTGAAAGTCACGATTGTCATTTTTGGAGTTCAGCACTGACAAAACCCATGTTTACAAAGTCTAAGCAATTTATTTAATTTAGACTCGAGAAGCCTTTAGACTGGGAATTAATATTTTGTATAGTTTGACCAAAAGTGGATGTGCCGTACCATATTCACAAACTACAATAGGGATGTTGCCTGGGTAAAAATATAATAATTCTAATTAGTCCGTCAGTTAGATTATCAAAAAATATGGGACACGTATTTTTTGCTTTACCAAATCATTAACAATTGACGAAGATAAAGTGCGACTAAGTTCGGGAGTGGGGGCTCGTGACGTCACTTGTTCCTAAAAAGTGTACCACACCGTGACGTCACGCGGAACTTCAACACACGATATCTTCGTATTTTTTTGTTTAATTGACAAAACAAAAAATACGTGTCTAATATTTTTTGATAATGTAAATGACGGACTAATTAGTTTTTTTCAGGAAAGTAGCCTATTATAAGACGGTGCTGATTCTGTTGTTTACAACAAAACTTATTTTAGTCTCACTATGTCTCTGTCTAGCAAATAACATAAGAAAAGGATGGAAGACTAAATGTCTTAATTTAGTCTTGTCAAATTAGTACAATGTTTTCAATATAAATTTAGTCGCCATCTATCGGGGTTACGTCTAAATACCCGCAAATGAAGACGGCAGACTAAGACAGCTTTAAATATGTTCTATCTTTTTTCAATAATGTTCGTAAATGTGATGTGACTAAAATTAGTTTAGTGCGATTTACAACAGAATCGGCACCAATCGCTCTTCTTAAAATAACAATAGAATCATCATCATCAGCCTATAATGTCCCACTGCTGAGTACAGGCCTCCTTTCACAAATGAGGGTGAAAAGGAATGGGCAATACTCCACCACGCGTGCCCACTGCGGGTCGGTGGAGGTAGGCTAGTGGTCAACCTACTGTTGGAATTTTTCAAGCTGCCTAGGAGGCATCCAACTAGCTTAACGACGTGATAACCAGGACCAACGGCTTTACGTGCCTTCCGAAGCACGGAAACGCTCGATTTGAAATACCACTAGGCGGTCACCCATCCAGGTACCGACCACGACCGTGGTAGCTTTACTTTGCCGATCGATCAAGAACGGCTAATCATGCTACACCACGAGCGCTTCAACAATAGAATATAGAACTTTATTTAGTACCCAAAAAGGTACATATTTCAGGGAGAGAATTCAGGTACGCCTCACAGCGGAGCGAGTCACTTGTCACGAATTCTCTTAGTGAAATGTGCACCTTTTTGTGTAGTAAATAAAGCTCTATATACTATTGCTATCCAAACTTGCCACGTTCGCGTCTCTGTGTGATCTGAGCCTTACAAATAAACGAGTGCTCTTAATCCTACGGAACATAATAAACTAAATTATAACTCACGATTCACTAAAATCATAATTAATAATAAGTGACTATTTAAAATAATAGTTTTTAAGGTTAAATGCAATTCGTATTTCCAACCATAGAGTTGGAATATAAATAGAGCGACTGTACAGTATTACCCAACTGATATGGCGCGTCGTGAATCTTCGTTCGCACAGAAAAGAAAGTATGGCCCCGAAGATTAACGAAAGAATGCTTAAAACTTACAATCAACCTTAGATAACTACTATAAGGTTCATAATACACTGCAGCTGTTAGTTCCGTCTCACTCGCAAATGACGCCCCTCCGCACGGCGCGTGCTAACATGGCGGCAGCTGCCGACCAATAGCGTTTCCCGCGCTTTGAAAATGTATCTTCTGCGCAGGTACATCGGTAAGCCATATTAATTGGGTACTACTGTAACACTATCACTCTATAATACTCTTACTCTATGTGTACAATACAATACACAAATTGCAATGTTAACCTTCAAAAATCTTAAACCTCGTTAATTCGTTAAATGGTTTTAAGGCGTTGTATGAAGCAAATTTTTACGTCGCATTTTAGATCGTAAAGCATCGTGTTAACAAATAAGGTTCAAAACAGCGACGCATTTGAATGAACACCAAAATAGAAGAAATTTTGCAGTTTTAATTAAATTATAAAATAAATGTAAAACAATAAAAAAAAAATAGTTACAATCCGATTAATATTTTCGGAGATATGCCTGGACAAACATACATACACCTATGAAATTTTGTATATTTGTTTGGAAGCCCTAATAGATTATCATATGTGAATATGTTTCAGTTCCAATAATATTACATACATACGTGTCGAATTGATAATATCCTTTTTTAAGTCCTTTGACACAAAATCTATTCAGTTCAGTCTACATAGAATAAAAATAACAGTTGATGGTAAGGGAGGAAAAGTCAAAGACTGAAAGTACTTCTTACAGATGCCTGTGAACGCATACACAGAGGAAATAAATGGAGGAAATTAGATGAAGAGGCAACAAATGAAGCAGATTCATTAGCCACATCAATATCTACAATTAAAGCTTCAACAGAAACGTTACAATCAGATGGATCGAAAGTTAGTGACAAACCGAGGAAATATACAACGTTGAAATTTAAATCGTCAGTTACTGTAATGCCATCAGTCATAGCTGATACTGCTACGTACTCTGATGTGATGTCAAGTTTCATAATGAATAATGACTCCAAAACTGACAGTGATGCTGAAAAACTTATGTGTACCGATTCCAATGAAGTAAATGTATATACTTTTGAAGGTACAAAAAGGGATGATTATATGAAAGAGGATTCTAGTGATGCAAGTAATTATGTTTATGACGTTATATTTGGCCATTCCCTTTCTCCGTCATACTTTCAACTACCCTCCAAATAATATAGCAGAAAGCTCATTAAATTTATCTTCCCATCACATCTTATTTGCAATGATTTCCAGAGACTCATGGTAATCCAGAATATAGTTGCAGCAAATGTAGTCTATCGGGTCCCGGTGGTGGTGACCCCGGCAGTTCCATGGACCATCATTCTGGACCAAAGGAGGAAAAACCTGCTGCCAATCCAGTAAATAAATTGTTAAGGTTAGAGACCCACCCTTAGTGAGACATTTGAAGGTCTTATGGTTTTAGCTGCCTTTTCATTAAAAGATTATTAGTCCGTATAGAGCCTATATAGAGTCAGAGTTATTAACGTTCATTAGCACCAGATCAGGGCCAGAAATAAATTAATATTTGTTTTAATTGATGTCGGGATCTCTAAATGTAAAATAGTACTTTTTTTCAGTGTAAGTTTCTCTATTATAACTAATGTCTGTCATATTTATTGATGTGCAGTTATAATATATCCTATATATTATGATTTATATATAAGGCGATGATAGCTCAATTTTAGTGACGTCAGATGAGTCGAAAGTGTTCCAGGTTCGAATCTTACAATGAGCTTGAGCTTTCAAAACATCGTGAGGAAACCATAGCACGGTGATAGGATACTTTGGCTACCTCGCTGGCTACCAGTTGAAAATCTGTCGCCAAGCACCATCGGCGTGTTCCGAGAGCTTCACTTGAGTTCCTTCTAGGCTTTGTGTGCTTACCATCATCAGCCACATCATCACTTACCATGGTGTAATCGTGTTAAAAACAGTAAAAAAAAGTCTAGTAATTTTCTTTTTGATTACTACTCCATATAAATTAAGAAATTAAAAAAGATAAATGCCTCATAAGCTGATATATAAACGCGTGTGCGAGTGGTATAGATAATGTAGAGATCTGAGTGGAAAAGAATCTGAAATAGAAGATCTGTTTATTGTAAACTGAATGTGGTATCATGTACTTACTAAATTCATCGAATACCTCCATCCGCAGCTTTGGTCTCCGATTAAACTGGAAGATTTACCTGCTGTTAGTCGTTATGGTAATGCTAACTATAATAATGATTGTCTTCTTAACATTTCCATTCATCAAAGATAAAATTACTTATAAGAAACTGCTGAGAACACATAGATTGAGCGATGAAGTCAGGTAAATACTTAAATTCCTAATAAAACGCCAATTCAGTAATATATTGATTAATGGTCACATAAATAACGTCACAAAAACACCACCACAAAAAAAACTACAAGAACTGTTAATTTTTCAGGTATTTCCAACCAAATTCTTGGTATTGCAATAACAATCTCTGTCAAAAACTTACTCAGCCCGTAAAGTCAAATATATACACGTCTTTTAGTCGATGTGCTTTATTATGTATGGGACCTCAACTGTGGCCTCTGCCTATAGGTTATACATTTTACAGCAAAGAAATTGTAGCCTTAGCAACAAACAAGTTAGAATACAAATTCCAATCCATACCTTCAGAAAATGTCCGTCAGTATCTTGCTGAAGCTTTCAAATTATTCCTCGGTGATCTAGCTAGATTAGAAAGGGCAGATTCAAAACCGAGAAATCTCACAAAAGATTTAACAGTCAAGAAAATGAATATACAAATGTATGTAGAATCAGACTCTAATCCAAGATTAACACTCAAAACCGAAGAAGCGTATTCACTTAAAATTGAAACTAAACATGATCAAGTTGTGATCAATATAGTTTCAGCATCATTTTGTGGCGTAAGACATGGTCTTGAAACTTTGAGTCAGTTGATCTTACTGGATCAAAGTTCGGGGTTCTTAATAACGTTGACTAATGTTGTAATACATGATGCTCCTAGTTACAAATATAGAGGGCTTATGATAGATACAGGTCGAAATTATATTCCTGTACCGGATTTAATGAGGACTATTGACGCTATGGCTACCTGCAAGCTAAATACCTTCCATTGGAGAATATCAGATGTAACAAGCTTTCCATTACTCTTGCCAAAACTACCACAACTTTTTCAATATGGTGGTTATGCCAGATCTATGGTATATACGAAAGAAAACGTTAAATCTATAGTGAATAGAGCTGAAATTCGTGGGATTAGAGTTCTAATGGAAGTGGCTGCACCGGGACCTGTTGGTCGAGCATGGTCATGGTCATCAGAAGTGACATGTCCTACTAAAACTGAAAATTACACATGCGATAATATATTGTGCCTTCGGCTGGATATGAAAGACTCAATACTAAACGTTCTTCAAGAAATCTATACAGAAATCATTGATTTGACTAAAGTTGATGATATTTTTCATTTGAGTGATAGTATTTTTTCATTTACCAATTGTTACTTTTTGATTGAAGACAGAGAAGGGTTTTTAGATAAGGCTTTAGACCGTTTGAAAATAGCAAATAAAGGGTTCTTGCCGAAATTACCGGTTATCTGGTACTCAAAACATTTGACGAGGGAGTTTGAGGCGAGAACATGGGAGAGGATGGGAGTCCAACTGACGGAGTGGCAACAAGATCCATCAGATCAGTTTTTGACCAAATTCAAAGTGATACATTCGAGCAAATGGGACTTATCATGTGAGATAAAGAAACAGCGGTGTAAGAGGTATAGGTAAGTAATACACTAAAGGCTGAGAATTTGAGACTTCAAAGGAGATACGAATTTCGGCCAGCTGATCCTAAACTAAGCATAGCTTGGAGGTACTATGAATGAACCAAATAACTATTATACTATCATATTCCAGTCATGAGCAAACGGATATGTTTATAATGCACAAATGTTTGTCCTTGCTGGCCTGTCATTGATACGAGCAACTCTAAATACATTCCTCACACACGGTCATAAGCAGAGCTTTTACTATGGAAACCAGATAACTGATATAATACATATACTACTTTTTGTTTATAAATACATACTTAATATACATAATTACACCCAGACTCAGGACATACAGACATGTTCATGCACACAAATGCATATCCAGTGTGGGAATCGAACCCATGACCTGCGGCGCGTAAGGTGAATCTTAAGGTGGCCCTCTGTGGCCGGCGCAACTTCAACGCAAGCATAGTCTAAAAGCTTGTTGTTTCATCCAACGTAATGTTTGACTGCGAAAAAAGAGAGACAGCATCAGGGCCGTCGGTTATCAGTCGGTAAATTCCGCTGATCACTCGCGGCCGCTTCGCTAGGTCGTCATTCATGATTTCGCATTCATAAAACTTGTTCCAGGAGTATACTTCTTGTGAAAAAATCTTACAAGTTTGTGAAAAAAAGTTAGTTATTTAGAATCTCCAATACATTTGCAAGCCTGGTATCTTAATGTTTTCTTTACTTTTACAATTTATAGGTACATTAGATATGGCCAAAGTTCAGGCAAAAACGCTGTTTTTCGGAGGCTTTGACTGAATTTGTTTCACACTTTTTTTAAATTACGCCTAGATACACGGCTAGATATAGCGCACAAGATACTAATTTGTTCAAAACATCTAACGAAAATGTTTAAGAGTGCGTACCAAGCCAGAAAAATATCGCAATGTCAGATGAAACAAACTTATGTCTAATCGTCGCGTGGAGATGAGATGGAGATAGCGTGTTTCGCGGCACAAAAATGAACGAAGCGCTTCTTATCTAAATAACTCGTAAAGTATAGAATATTTTAAAAAATCGTTAGTAGCAGCCCTAGGTCATATGTCAGTGATATTATTTATCGATTTTTTGTCTTAATTAGATACACCATGAACGAATAAAACCGAAAATTCATTATTATTAGAGGTAGCTTTGTGATTTTTTTCTATCGAGGAAATTTCATTCCATTATGTTTTTGCTCAGGCAGAACCCTCGCGTATATAATGAAAATACCCATATAAAAATATTTTTTCATTTAAATACTATTTACTTGGGTAAATTTCAATTCTAAGATTGTTATTTTGCTTTATACGCAGCCTTAACAACGCCATAATAAGTACAGAGGTTTTGTATGAAAAGTATGACGAATTGAGTCCTCTTAACCAACTGCGCCAACTGGCCCGTCGACACTGCAAGTAGAAGCATAAAAAAACCTATTTTAACTACTAAATCATAAAATTTTTAACCTCTACGCGTTATTGATTGTGGATATGGTTTTCGCATTTATATTATTAATAAATATCATATTAGGTGATAGAACGTCAATCAAAGCTTAAATCCTTACTAATATTATAAATGTGAATGTGAGTTTGTTTCATTGTTTGTTACGCTATCGATCACCATGAGATTTGGCATGTAAATAGCCTATGGGATGAAGGTAATAGCTAGTACAATATTATAGTTAAGTAAAAAAATGGGATTTGGAGCATCTATTACATAAGATATTAATTTAAAATACCTAACATAATTATTATAGCATAATTCGTTTTGATTGTAAGGGTTCGCTCACATAGACTGGCTCGTAGAGAAGAGCATATATTGATATGCGTTTAAAAATAAAGTTTAGGATCATTAAAATAATCGTGTAAAAAAAACTTGTGTGCAAAATTCCAAGTTCTTAACCCCAGCAGTTTGGCTGTGCGTTGAAAGGTCAGTCAGTTAATCAGGACAAGTATTTAGATTTTATGGTAAATAGTACACGTCCTAACTTATATTATAAATGCGAAAATGAGTTTGTTTGTTACGCCTTCGCGCCTCAACTACTGAACGGATCGTCAAGAAATTTTGCGTGTGGGGGTTGGTCTGCTTAAGTTTGCCATTTATTTATTTACTTATTAAATATAGATTCAGTTTACTTTGTAGTTTTGACGCCGCGCCGGGGCACGCAATTGTTGTCAGTGCGATTACAGTGTAAATATTATGTAATGAATCTAAGCTTGTTTTGAAAAGAGTAATTGCTGAGTTTATTGCCGGCTCTTCTCAGCAAATGCAACCTTCCGAACCGGTATTAGAGTATTAGAGTCAGACTTTTCATAAGTGCCTGCGAAGGTCTATTTGAATAAATGATTTTGAATTTTGAATTTTAGCATGGAGAAGAACATAAGCTACTTGTTTTACCGGGAATGCGAGTAAAACCGCAGGGGATAGCTAGTGATTACATAAATGTAACTCATTACTGTTATAGCCATAAACATAACCTTGAAAACTTGATTTATTTAATCCGGAATACCAATGTTTATGCAAGTTCCAAGTATCGTTATGCAAACGGTTCTAATCAAGACCTTCTGAAGGTTGGGAATTCATACAAAGTTCGTAGAATACAGTAAGAAAGTAATTGATTCTATATTTGTTTCATACAAGTTGTTTATCCCAATCGAAATCAAATTATCGTTTGATTATATTGGCTTCTGTAACTAATTTTGTTACTTAATTGGAAACCAGTTTGACTTTTAATAGGTTTCTATATAACTTGTTAATTTGCTATTCGCGTGTACCTATTAAAATTGAAAAATTAGAATTGAATCTAAAATCCACAAATAATTTGAACCCAACCATTGGAAAAATCACAACTTGAATGACTAATAAAGTTTGGAAAAATTTAAAGTTATAATAAAACCTTTGTCACTACTCAGAAAAACCACAAGGAACTTAAGAGTCACTAAAACAGCCTTGAGAGTTACGCTTATTTTCCGGATTTCTGGGAATTCCAGGTTTCACGACACAATAAAAGTATATTGTGCTAATCGAAAATGAGCCATATAGCCATAATAGATCCTATTACTGTCTTGAGTCCATTCTTAGGTAAAGAAGATACAGATCTTAGAAATGTAGTGTTCATGCTAAATCATGTTCCTTCTACGCTATGGCGAAGGTCATCTCATCTCTTGAAGATTGCTCTAATTTATTTCTGCCTAATGCAGTATGGATTATCTTTTTTTTTATTTTTTTATTTGGGATATTTGTCCACACGGACATGTCAATCCCATCGTATCATGAACTTGATTTCTAAAACACTATAAATATTACATATAAGGAAGAAAGATATGTAAAAGATTAAGGAATTACTGATGAAGAAGAGTTACCAAAGAACAAGATTTTGGGTTAGACATAATTGGACTGTTTTACAAAAAACTTAAACCGACATCAAAGTACACTAAGAAGTAATCAAATCCTGATCTGATGACAATGAGACCAAACGGGAAGTGTTCAAATAAAAAAAGAATTTTCCAAATCGGTTAATAAATCCTCTTTTTGAAGTCGGTTAAAAATAGACTGAATTTGGATTATCTATCGATGGATGATCTTTCTTGGATAAGAGCGAGAAGGATACATATTGTTGGCCTTCTTTTAGATTTCTTTCCTTATTTATTTGGAACACATACATAGCTTTCCTAAGAGCAACGACACTCACTGTTTTAATATGTACAATCAAATACTAAGCTCAAACTTCCTCTACCATCCAGTAACTCAGGATTTACTAGTTGGCGTAGTAAGTAAGACCCCCACCTCACGCTGCAAGACGTGGGTTCGATTCCCACACAGGACATGGCAAAAACATCTGAATGTCCTGAGTATAGGTGTAATACATAAACACAAATGTTATCTATAACAAAGTACCTAAAGTAATTGAAGAACTAAAGTTGTGTAAGAAAGAGTACTGTGAAGTTTCTGACTTTGTAAAAAACAAGAACGCATTTGAAAGAAGTATATTTATTTAATACTAGCTGTCCCCCGCGGTTTCACCCGCGTGCCCAATATAGTTATGTTCTTCTCCATACTATAGGCTATCTGCATCCCAAATTTCATGATGATCCGTTGAGTAGCTGAGGCGTGAAGGCGTAACAAACAAACTTACTTTCGAATTAAGTTAGGATAGTTAGGATTTGTAAATTATATACTTCAATAAAATCTAAAATAAGTCCTTAGTCCACAGTCCATTTACCATAAGCTTAGGATATGGGAAAAGATTCTTTCACACAAAACTTCGTCGTCTCCAGGACATGGCAAGAGATGTACGCGTGGAAATCTTGGCGAAACATCGAAGTGTTCACCATTGAAGGTGGTGAAGCAATATTGTGGACCGACTTGGTGGATTCCGGTATCTTTTATCTCTTTTCTTTCTATTATTATGCTTACAATGTAGTGAAAGAATAAAACTAGTACTTCTATTCTACTCAAATACATCAGTCTCAGTATCAGTGGAATAGTAGATGAAGAAATTATTTGTGAACTTTAAGAAATTGCTTTGTATTTATATATGCTACACATCCAGGTAATTTGGACTATCACCTATGGCCTAGAGTTGCGGCTGTAGCAGAGAGACTGTGGTCAGACATTATAGCAAATACTAGCGCTACTGCTCAGGTTTATGCGAGGCTGGATAGCCACAGGTAAGAACTGAGAGGAGAGAATTTAATAAAATTTTAAGGCGAGAGATAGAACGGGAAATGTACTTGCGAAGGTTATTTATTTACGTTTCCTTCTCACAGACCAGGATGTCTTAAGTCACACAATTGTAAAATGTTAACGGGAAGGGCGGACGGTGTGTTTTATTTGGTCAGCGGGGCGACTCTTATGCAGTTACTTTGGAATTTTGAGAGGAGTATCAGGCTTTTTGGCATCGCTTAGGCTCATTGGTCTGTGTAAACACTAATAATTAATTATGTACCCAAGAAGGAGGTAGTTGCAGCTGCCAGAGCAGGACTGTACTATAGAATCGATTGATTAATCTCAAAGACACGGTGTATTTGCAGATGGCGTATGCTGCTAAAATCTGTTAAAGTTCAGCCCATCTGGCCTGTTTGGTGCAGTTTTAACGCAGGGATATGCTCGGAGAGAATTCCATGAGTTTTATAGGAAATAAAATCATTTATTTGTGTTACATGTGCGTTTTACATTTTCAGGAATCCGTCTGTAGGGACCAAAGCAATTTTTGATATTTCATCAACTTGGTACTTTATTGGCCAAACGAGCGACATTTTGTAAATTATTTATCGCGTTTTAGTGACACGTAATTTTCGTTGCATATACGACTATTATTGCAGTTTAGGTCCCCTAAATACACAGTAGTTCAGTCAGCGTCAAAGTAGCTGATCACTTTAGTACCGTGTCACATTAGGCAATTCATAGATTTAATACAAATAGTCAAGAGAATGTCAATAGATTATTTTGAAAGGGTTCTAAAGTAAACATCTTTACACATTGAGCGTACATAGGTAGATTAGAAAGTCCTAGGATAACTCAAAGTCAAAGCCATTTATTCAATTTAGGCCTTAGAAGGTCAAAGCTACCGAAGTTACCGCCAGTTCGCAAGTCGACCTTCAACTGAGAAGAACAGGTAAGAAACTTAGCAGGGTTAAAATTTTTTTTTGGATTTGAACTCACAATACTAGTTAAAGAAAACAAAATAGAAGCTGCTGCGCAGGTAGGAAATAAAGCCACTCAAAAACTCAATCAAAATTTATTATTTTTGGAAAAACAATTCTGTAATAAGCTCCCTAGCATTGATATAAGTGCCAGCAAAAAATATAACCAATCCAATGATGATGATTATGAAGAACCTCCACAACCTCCACATGAAGAAGCCACCACCTTTGTCACTCCATTCCACACTGAGGTTGATTATAGCCGGGTATATGAAGCAGATGGCAGGACTGAAGAATGATCCTGACTGTAACAAAGTTATACGATCAGGGAAATAGCATAGGGTCCACAAATAGATAAAGATAAAAATAATAATCATCACGATAATATGATAGAAAGCGACTTCTTAAAACCTCAATGACACAAATAATAGTGATAAAATTTGACACATGGAATAATATATATTTCACATCACGGGGAAAAAAATGATTTCACGGGAACTCGGGTGAAATCATTTTTTTCCAACTAGTTAATTAAATTAGTAAATTCAATGTTCGCAGATATACGCGATGTCTTTAGACAAATTTTGAATGAGACATATGAAAAACACGAGAACCGAGGCCGTCCTTAGATTCAAGTTCCAAATGTTTAAAATGCTGTTGAATCTATCTATATATATAAAATTCAAAGTCCTGACTGACTGACTGACTGATTGACTGATATATCAACGCACAGCCTAAACCACTGGTCCTAGAGACATGAAATTTATATTCTTTGTGAAGAGTAGATCCACTAAGAAAGGGTTTTTCGAAATTCCACCCCTAAGGGGGTAAAATGGGGATGAAAGTTTGTATGAAAGTCCGTCAGTTTCGAAGTTAGGATCTTCAAATGTTGCGTTTAGGCACTTTAGGCTGAAGATTGAAAATTAATGTATACGTGTCTCAGCGTTTTTAATAATTCCACCTTCGAAGCGGGATGAAGTTGTTTTGTTTTGTTTTATTGTTGTAGAAAAATATGTCATTTGACTCCTGTAGGCCACGCGGGCGGAGCCGCGAGCAGAAGCTAGTCCTATATACAACAGTAGAATACAGATACTTACCACAGCAAGAAACTTGGAGACATTAGGCAGAATAAACGCAACGAGAATGATGAAAATAACGATCAGGCACCTGTACACCCGCTTCCAAATCCAGTAATTCTTAGACCTATGATAATTCCTTAAACGGTGCCATAGCTGATCGGAAACCAGCCAAAGATGTAGTGCAAAGTTTACATTTATTGTGAGCATCATGAAGATTTTCAGCATTATTGGGAATCTGTAAAGTATTTCTAGATTTGATTCTTCGCCCAAGGCTTACAGTTTCTTTGAGCCTATGTACAATTCTACAAATGAAACTTTTATAGTGATTACTTCTTGGTTTTCTATGATATGTTTACTTACGATGTCCACGAGAAGTTTAAAGTGATAGGAGAGTATGAGTTTTCACCGAAAGCCCAGGAACCGAAGAATCCGATGATCGTTATAACGGTTATCACCACTGCCATTCCTGGATGTTATCATCATATTGAAAGTAGAAGAAAATCGCAGCAGGTGACATTATTTGAATATGGAGTTTTGTTCATATGGTGATTAAGGTCTCCAGAGCTGCATGAAGAGGCGCAGTGCTGGCAGTATGTGGACCAGTAGTTGTAGTACCAAATACTGAGCTTTGGTCTCTTCAGCTGCTAGTACAGCAACTCTTCTCGAATCCTCTTCAGATTAATTTTGTAGAAAGGTGTGAAGAGACGCTACTAAGTGTCTCTTTACCCCTTTCTCTTCGATGTTACAGTAACTGCTTACTATCAGGAGGTGCAGAAACAATAACCACCATGTCAAAACCCATATTACCTGATATGAGAACATAATGGAACTCGGTTGGATTCTCCATGTGATTCTCAATAGCCATTGAGGTGCCGGCTCCCTCCAGACTGACTAAACACACGCCTATGAACTCAAATAGTCCTGGAACTGAATTAAACGCCGGCATGTCTTGTGGAGCTTGCTTCGAGGATTTCATTCCATAGTATATAGTTGATATGGCTACAGTAACTGTAAACGAGGATGAGCGTTTAGTTACTCCACCAAATTAATTACTATGATTAGTGTCATAGAAAGGTTCATAGCCATGACGGCTTTAACTCCAAACTCGTTATTGATCCTCCCTGAGTCTGAAGCCAACAAGCTCATTCGTATATTCAATTATTGACTATTATGAGATAAAACTTCAACTTCATTTAATCGTATTTTTTATATAAATGATCTGAGTTAAGAATCTCCAAATATAAAACAATTTGTATCAAGCACAAATTTTGTAGACTATGGGACCTCTTAGGGAGATCACCAACGACGTCTTTTTGTAGCCATACAATCGCAAAGAGAACGCGATGCAGTCGTGATGCTGTCGCTGGTCGTATATCTGATTATTTGCCTACGTAACCACAATTCTGCATCGCGAATTCGCGATACAGCATCGATCGCATCGATTGATACAATCGTGCGCCTGTTGTGGCTACCTGTGAATTTATGTGGACTAAATTATCTCCTAATTGTAACTCGAACTTACTCATATAAACATCAGCAACAATAGTAAATGGCGCCAGAAAATTAAAACTCGATACCATGCATAGCAGCATACCAGGGACCAACAATATCAGGATATAGTTCCTGATTGGAGTATTCTCATTATCCAAAACAACGTCAGTCTTCTCGACCAACTGCTTAAGAACACGAGCTATGATAACCTGGTAGATGCAGCAGGCACATATTAGTTGCATATTGCACATTACAACGATGTATAATCTGTGAAGGAAAATTTATAGTAGGCAGCGAGGACAAAACAGTCCAACCTTAGTTAAAGTAACCTAGATAAGAGTCACTTTCTGTCAGCTATCTGTTTGCAGAATGTTTATTATATACTAGCTGTCCCTCGGGGTTTCACCCCATTCCTGGTATATAAAGTAGCCCATATCCTTCTCCAAACCATAAGCTATCATAAAAAAAATCTCACATTTGCATTATAATTAGTAAAGAAGGAGAGTATGGATGGAAAGTGACTCAACCAAGAATAAGTCACGTGTCGTGCCTGCTGCAAACTACGACTGGCTTTTGTCTAGACGCAATTTTGTGAAGTACCTTCTCTGATCTTTCAAGACGACGAATTTGAATTTGAGTATTTATTTTGATTTTAGAGCATAGATTGTTTTCGCTTAAACACAAATTAGTAGTACCTGAAACATTTGCTGAACCTTCTGAGGTAAATACAAGGGCAGGTTGCTATAGATGCCTCGGCCAGGTCAAAATATGACAACTGAGGTACTTGGATTCTACTGTACAACTTCTGCGCTGCTTGTGTCATTAACTGAAAGAAGAAGGTTAATATTTACACGTGCTATAGTGTTTGAACATGATCTTATTGCGGTATGTGGTGGTGGAAGGTGACGCATACAACGGCTAGAAGATTGAGAGAGGTAGAGGCTAGAGCGTGTATTAGCTCAAGGAGCAGCTCGACTGGAAAATACACCTTACAGAATACTGCAGCCAAATAACTTTGCGTGAGTAAGGTTGCCAGAGCTCATTGGGGAGGGACAAGGTCGCTATGCGTGAGTGATGCTTCATGTGTTACAAGCTTCATGGCTACGGTAACTGCTTACCATCAGGTGGGCCGTAAGCTCGTTTACCGACTTCGTCGAAAGGAACTGCAGCTAATGGAACACACAGATGGGTGCTTCGTATTAGGTAAAGGATCCACCCTCAAAGAAAATGTGTCTCCAATCAGTATCTACCCGGTGTCTTTCGGCAGCGTGCCAGATCCTACTTTGTAGCTTTGGTCACTTCACGACGTATCACTATCATAATCGTCATATCAGCCTATGGATATCCACTGCTGAACATAGGCCTCTCCCATAAACTTCCACTTCGAACAGTTTTGGGCCGCTTGCATCCAGCGGCGCCAAGCGACTCTGACCATGTCGTCAGTCCACCGGGTTGGAGGTCGTATCATAGTGAGATTTAAATGCAAGCTATATCGATAAAAAAAACATCCAGCCACGTAAATGTAGTTCTTTGCCAGCAATCAGGAATCCGACCATTTTTAACCGACTTCAAAAAAAGGAGGAGGTTCTCAATTCGAATGTTTTTTTTTTTTTTTTTTTTTATGTTTGTTACCTCATAACTCCGTCATTTACTAACCGATTTGGAAAATTCTTTTTTTATTTGAAAGGGTACGCTTCCCGTTTGGTCCCATTGTCATCAGATCAGGATTTGATTACTTCTTAGTGTACTTTGAAGTCGGTTTAAGGTTTTTGTAAAACAGTCCAATTATTTACCATCAGGTTGACTACCATAAAAGCAACTTACGTACATACAATAGCTGACGAGTATTCCAATGCCCATGGTTAAACCGAGAGCAGTCCAAATACCACACGCCATGTACACCTCATGCATGGTCACCGCTCCACCACCCAAGCACGTCTTTACTAATAACGCGGCTGATTCTATATTACTGGAAAAAATATTATTGTGAGTGCCCCTCGTGTTGCAAGTGCCCATCTGGCTATGGTAACCGCTTACTATGAGGCGAGCCGTATAAAAAAAATGACAATCATACTATAATAAAACAATTGCATTTCAATAAATAATTATAAATGCGAAAGTTTGTGAGGATGTTTGTTACTGTTTTACGCAAAAACTACTGAACTGATTTAGACGAAACTTGGTACATAGATAGATCAATACCCTAGAATAACATTTAAAATACTTTTACTCTGGGAGAACATAAGTCTCCTCAGGAATGTGGGTGAAACCACGCGGTAGAATGTGCTTTATATACTGACTACATTATAGCTTAGTTTTAATCATTTATATACTTAGTGGTCTTGTGAGGGGGTCTGGCCGCGTTGAAGTCATAGTGAACAGCTTGATCACCCGTTGCTTTGATAGAGTACTTGCTATCAAACTTCATATTTGGTGTCGGTGATAAGTTTATCTGGTGATAATTCAATTATCTCTAATTATTTTTACTAGTGGTACAAAAAGTAGTGGACTGTATTCATAAAAATTACAGTCCACCTTCTACTCCATAAATAACCTTAACTATGCCAAATGTCATACTCCTCCGTGCGCGGAATGTGCTTCAAAAGGAACAAAGACTCCTAATCACGTATTTACATTCCTAACTCGACGGGAATTTATAGCAATACAAACTCAGAATGAGATGCATTTAATTCACTATATAATTATGAAATGTTCCCTAAAGGCAGGATTACACATGCTTGTACAGTATTACCCAACTGATATGGCGCGTCGTGAATCTTCGTTCGCACAGAAAAGAAAGTATGGACCCGAAGATTAACGAAAAAATGCTTAAAACTTACAATCAATCTTAGATCACTACTATAAGGTTCATAATACACTGCAGCTGTTAGTTCCGTCTCACTCGCAAGTCACGCCCCTCCGCACGGCGCGCGCTAACATGGTGGCAGCTGCGGACCAATAGCGGTTTCCCGCGCTTTGAAAATGTATCTTCTGCGCAGGTACATCGGTAAGCCATATCAGTTGGGTACTACTGTATGCCTGTTATTGTACCAGGTCGTTTAACTAAAGCTGACACGTTCACAGTACTCACATTTGTGCAATTTCACGATACAAACCATCGAGGAAATATCCCTATAGAGTAGTAATACTGAACAATATAATTCCACAACTAGTCAGTGATTTGTCACTGAATTTGAACAGTAAGGACCAACCTCTGCATCGTGTGTTTTTGACTTGGCCAATCAGAGTGCATGCGTCCTTGTCTTAACCAATCAGCGCGCATTGTCGGCGGTGGGAAATTGGCGGAATTTATTTCAACCAAAATGAACGTCTTTGCGCTTCTATAGGTTAATTGTTCCATGATACAAACGGACGAGTGCAAAGAAACACCACTCTATTTTTATGAGCAGTAGCAAAAGCAAAACAATAACTGTCTCGTTCATACTCATAAGCTTGACCGCGCGCGAGAGAGATTGACTTATGCGACAGCCCCGCAGTTCCTTGCACTTGCCAGCTGATTCCGTGTGATCAGGCAAGTGTATTCCCGCCTTAACAGTGAGTAACAAATCTAAAAAGAAAGTCCATACCTACATCACTTTTGAGCTCATGAAAGTAAAATTGGAGATCCCAATTCAATCCATATCATGTTTTATGTATGTCTCAGGTGGAGATTTCGTTCCCAGGATAAAATATAGCCTATAATACTCGGGGATAATGTAGCCCTATTAAACAAAAAAACTCCGCTTTACTATATTAGTATAGAGAAAAAACTGAAGAGCTTTTTTAAACGCGCTAATCTCAGGAACTATCAGTCGGATTCGAATATGTTTTATCAGTAGTAGTGAAGGTACATTATTCCAAAGTATTATAGGCTACTTTTTATCTCGTGAACGATATTCCTGGCTTAGATATTTGAATAGCGGTAGGGTCTCCTGGGACATACTTCAAACGCGTATCTGATGATTAAACAAGCTTCGAAGCGCTCGTGGTGTAGCATGATTAGCCGTTCTTAATCGATCGGCAAAATTAAGTTGCCACCGTCGTGGTCGGTACCTGGATGAGTGACCGCCAAGTGGTATTTCAAATCGAACGTTTCCGTGCTTCGGAAGACGTAAAGCCCGGTTATAACTTAATTGTGGCTAGTTGGAGGCCTACCAGGCGGCTTGAAAACTCCAACAGTAGGTTGACCACAAGCCTACCTCCACCAATCCGCAGTGGGCACGCGTGGTGGAGTATCTGCCCATTCCCTTTCACCCTAATTTGTGTAAGGCCTGTGCTCAGCAGTGGGACATTATAGGCTGATGATAATGAAACAAGCTTCAAATAAAATATCTTACTGTCCTGTTTACTGAATTTCATACGGCTTTTACTCAAAAAAGAATATTGGTATTTACCATGTAAATATACTTACCGGTACTTCAGCCATTATAGTTTTTAATGGGTTAGTATAAATAAATTTACATGTGCAAGTTATAATCTAAACGACGAATATATATAAATAACATATATTTCATGGTCCTGACATGGTATTGTCACCATGGTATTGTCATATGTCATCTGGTGTCATCATGGCGAATAGGCATGGATGGAATAGATAATGGTGCCGATTCTGTTGTAAATCGCACTAAACTAATTTTAGTCACATCTCATCTCTTTCTTATGAACATTATCGAAAAAGGATAGAACATATTTTAAGTTGTCAAATTAATCTTTGCCGTCTTATTTTACGTGTATTTAGGCGTAACCGCGATAGATGGCGACTAAATTTATATTGAAAACAAGCATTGGACTAATTTGACAGAACTAAATTTCTTACGTCCTTTTCTTATGTTCTTTATTAGAAAGAGACATAGTGAGATTAAAATTAGTTTAGTTGTGAACAACAGAATCGGGGCCGTTATCACGAAGAGAATAGTTAATTCTTTTAATAAAAACTGAGTCGGACTAGCACACGGAGGGTTCCGTATAATAATATCAATGTTACCTTACTCAAATTGACTGTGAAATAAATAGTATGCGCAACAAGAAACAACAAAAAAAGAAGACGTTTCTTGTATGGGGATAAACTAATTTTAGTCACATCTAGCGTTGCCAGGCGTCCGGATAAAGCCGGACATAGGTAGGCTTTTTGATTGCGTGTCCGGCCAAAATAAACGGTGTCCGGCTTGTCCGGCTTTTTATATTTCACAAACGAGCGAGGGCGAATTTAAAAATGTTTAAGTATCTAGAATTTAATTTTGACTGATTAATAATAAAGTACCTGCCTAAGACTGATTTGGAAGTCGATTTTATGTATTATTATTATTTCATTAGAATGTAACAAGATTTATGAAAATAATCAAAAAAGCTTGATTTTACATTAAAAAAAAATTGTCGTACCTATTAATACTGAGACAAAATCCTCAATAATGTATGGTGTCCCGCCTTTATACCCAAATGTCCGGCCAAACTGGCTGGTCTGTCCGGTTATTAGGTTTGGCGACCTGGCAACCCTAGTCACATCACATCTCTTTCTTATGAACATTATTGACAAAGGATAGAACATTATTTAAAGCAGTCAAATTAGTGTTTTCGGGTATTTAGACGTAACCGCGGTAGATGGCGACTAAAATACCTATTGGAAACAAGTATTGCACTAATTTGTCAGGACTAAATTTCTTACATCCTTTTCTTATGTTCTTTAGAAAGAGACATAGTGAGACTAAAATTAATTTAGTTGTAAACAATATAATCAGCAACATTGACATCTATTTGCCTTCTTCTCTGAACTAATATGACTTATTGTGTTTTGCTTAAATTGACACTATAACAAAGGCATTGCTACAGTTTGGCAAAAAAATAATACTTAAACAGCACCTACTAGCCCTTCGAGCGTCTATTACTGGTTTTACGACTTTTTTTTTACGAACTTGGTGATAAAAAAAATTATAACTCTCGTTTCCTATGATTATATAGGAAACAAAGAACGCCCTAATAATAGTAATGAGATATGCTATTATTTAAAACCTACTGGACTTACCTCTAATTTCTGAAAATTTTGAAAACCCGTTGTTTTTCTTTTTTTTTCAAAAAAAAACATTCTTTGCACAATAAACTACCTATATATGTAAAATAACTTTCCCTAAACATAATTATTTATCACTAATCTGAACACTAATTAGTTTACGCGTCGATAACATTCACAATGTAAAAACATAAATCACTCAAGGCTCCATAAAAAAGGTTTGTTTATGTCATAAAACCTGGGTCGTGAAGTGCCCGCCATGACTCATTGCCGTAACTACCGGGCGCCACCCACAGTTTGTTTACATCTATTTTTAGAACGAACTATTTTTTTATATTTATGACTAAACTGATATTATACACTAATTCCTGGATTAATTTACCTATATTTCACAATGGATTGATGAGAATAAACACATATTAGAACCGAAAACATAAGTAAATATGAGTCATAATAATATAACCTACTTTTCTACCGAAATATCCAATTTCGAACACAATTGTAGTAAACATATACGGTAAATGACATACCTGATAAATGAATTGTCTTCCTGGATAAATTTGCCACAGACTTATCCTATTCACAACACATTCGAGTAATTTAGATACATATCACGAACATAAACATTGGCAAACGGCCATAAAAAATGATGTCATTATTGGGTCATAAAAAGTTGATCACTTTTTTATAAAGATATTTTACGAAATACCTAAAACAACACTTATAATGGGATAATACACTAAATTTCCAGTAATTTGGTATACGAATATCTATATAAACACTTAAACTTTCTTATCAATCACTTCACAGTAAAAAATACCACGCGCGTCAAAACACGTTATAGTGCCGAAAATGGCGCGGAGCGACTGACTGCGCGCGTCGAGTGTAGATTTTATTTTTTCTTTGCTACGTTAGTTGGCAGTATTGTCATTCGAATATCGCTTTGAAAGGGCAACTAAATGACACACAATAATAAATTTTGTGTCTATGACATTAAGGTTCAGAATAAATACAAAAAAATGCCCAATAAGGCGCTGGCGGCCGAATTTCGTGGAATCACAGATGCTGTTTGTAAATCGCGTGAGGAGCTAGTGCTTGCGTGGGGCGTGGTATATTGCTCCGCCATGTTGACTATTTATTGAGAAAACTTTGTAAAAGTCTATGTGTAGGAAAAGGTAGGAAAAGTTAGGAAAAGGTAGCAAAAGGTAAAAGGAGTGCAGTAAACCGAAATTTATTTATTTATTCAAACTTAAATAATTACGAACTACTGAATTAAATAGATAGAAGATTAAGATGAGCCTAACAGAAAAAAATATCGTAAATCAGGCTTTACTAGTTTAGCTTTGATTCCAACTCTTACGGAACCCCACACTGCGCGTATTCCGACACACACTTGGCCGATTTCGTTTTAATCTAATTAAAATTCGTTTAAAACAAACACGTTTCACATCACGTTTTAATCATTAGATATAATAATTGTCTCCCAAAGGTTATCAAATATATTTTGTTAGTATAAACATAGTATTTATTAAGTAAGTAATGTTATCTTTTGTTTTCTTATATCCGGAATCACTAAAATACTAAAAATAAATACTTCTGTGTCTGTATGATTAATGATTTTTACATAATATGTTTTTTTTAGATTTAATTTGACTGTACTGATTCTGTTGTTTAAAACTAAACTAATTTAGTCCCACTATATATATCTTTCTAACAAAGAACATTAGAAAAGGGTGTAAGAAATTTAGTCCCGTCAAATTAATCCAATGCTTGTTTTCAAAATTAATCTATCGCGGTTACGTCAAATGCCCGCAAATGAAGACGGCAAAGACTAATTTGACAGCTTTAAATTTAAATATGTTCTATCCTTTTTCAATAATGTTTGTAAGATAGAAATGTTACTAAAATTTGTGCTATATAAAACAGAATCGGCACCAATATTACGTAAAGAGAACATTTTGTGCTCCTTTATAAGTAGAAAAAAGTACAAAAAGCAAAAAAAAAAACATTTTTATGTTATTTTTCATTTTTTAGATCACTAGCACGATTTTGCTTTCGATTATTCCTAATTATTTAGCATCAACATACTAGTTTAGGATATGTTAATAAACCACAGCACACAATATTAATATATTTTCTGGTGAAGTTTTGGTCCTCTTTGAATATAGAGATATAACCAATCTTAGAATTGAAATTTACCCAAGTAAATAGTATTTAAATGAAAAAATATTTTTATATGGGTATTTTCATTATATACGCGAGGGTTCTATCTGAGCAAAAACATAATGGAATGAAATTTCCTCGATAGAAAAAATTACAAAGATACCTCTAATAATAATGAATTTTCGTTTTTATTCGTTCATGGTGTATCTAATTAAGATAAAAATTCGATAAATAATTGTTATCTGTTATAATTGGGCTGTTACTAACGATTTTTTAAAATATTCTATACTTTACGAGTTATTTAGATAAGAAGCGCTTAGTTCATTTTTGTTCCGCGAAACACGCTATCTCCGTCTCATGCCACGCGAAGATTGGACAAAAGTTTGTTTCATCTGACATTGCCATATTTTTCTGGCTTTGTACGCACTCTTAACAGGTAGAATGAGTCTTTCATTCGATGTGGTCTAGAAATAGGTGCCTACATAAATAGGTAGGTGGATTATTTAAAACCAAACCTCAGCTAAATTGCCTTATCATCCTTCTCACCTCCATTACTGTGATATAGGTTCCTATCTTTTTCAGAAACCATGAAAGTCATTCAGAGAGTTCAAAATGATAAGTCTATACCCAAGCGATCCCATATATCACCGTACCTTATGACAAGGAATACTGAATATGGAATCAAAGAGAATTTTTAAGCTACATACACTGCGAAAAATAAAATTCCAACATATTTAAACAATAAGCTCAAATGGTCGGCGTCTTGTGACAGACTTTATCTTCCTAAAGTAACTATTACACCATCCTATTTTTAGGATCCTAACTAGGATGGTTCTAACTAGGAAGCAGGAAGCTACTTATTACACTACACTATCTTGCTTTCTAAATAGGACGCGGCAAAGAGTATAGCAACTATACTAAAGCGGGACGGACGACTCGTAGGGATGTAACAAAGGTCGATTTAAAAAATATATAACGATACTTACATCGATGTTCTTCCGATGTTTTAAGTTTTTTATTCTCTCAAACCGATCACACGACTTAAAATTTTAATGAATACAATAATTGAGCTCCTTTAACTTAAAAAAAACAAAATTGAACTTTATGTAAGTAAGTATCAAGTATTAATTTATAAATAATGTAGTATTTTCAATGTACGGATTATTTTTCTATTATTGTTTTTTGATTACTAATGACCTATACATTCATCCCTCAAAATATACGCCAAGACTTTAGAAGGGCCTTATATAATTATTTCAAAACATCGATGTTTCGAAGAACAATGTTACATCCCTAAACGTCCTAAATCGGAGCGACGCGATTACACTTTCCTGTTTAAGGAAGTAGAGCGGTTGGGACCTTCCTATCTCACTACTTAGGACACTAACCGTTCTTTCTGCGATTACACGTTCCTTTTTCCTAGTTAGGATCCTAAAAATAGGACGGTGTAATAGTTACTTAAGATATCACTTGTAAAGACCAAAGGTTGCTTTAAGTTCGCAGCATCCAAGTGCTGGAACGACATTCCACCACCAATACGCAACTTGCCACTGACGTCAAGCTTCCGCGTCAAATGCTACGACTGTTGACAACTGTAGCCTGATTCACGTAACAAAACGTCAACGACTTCTAAACGATTTTACAATTGAATTGCAATAGAAACTGCTTTTCGTATTCTCGTAACACATTATGCACGGTTGAAGAACGATCCTATCGAAATTAGAGTAACGCATATTCCGGTAATTAAATCTAAAAGTTACGATTTAATATTTTTTTCTTAAATAAAGGTTAATTGGTAAATCAATTAGGATTAATATGGCAATATTATTTTTGCCCACATGAGTAGTTAGGTAATTGCTTGCTTGTCGTTGAGTTTCAATCCTATTGAGTTATCGTTCGATTGAAGTAGCACGGGAATACGAAATTAAATCTGATGTTTAGTTGGATGATTTCTAAACTCTAGCGACATTTGGATCGTTTCGTATTACGAGAATCGGGCCACTGCCTTATCTCAAAGCAATCTGTGGTCTAGTGTAGGAATTCATTACTTGTAGGTTATCACTTTTAATTTATATTATAATATTATTGTATAATTTAATGCTGACTCATTATTTAATAGGCTAGCGCAGAATGTCAGCGGTTGTGCGATATGCCTATCCACGTGCTATCCACAGCCATTATGGCTGATCACTAGACCTTTTTGTCTTTGCTTTTATTTATAACTTTTTGTCTTTTATTTTATTATGTTATTTTTAAGTTATAGACAAATAAACGTTAATTTATTTATTTATTATTATTTATCACTTGTTAATTTTTTGATTTCCTACCTCAAAAGGGAAAATGAACTAGGATATTTCGTGTGTCTGTCTGTTCGTCTGTCACATTCAATTTGCTTCGAATCTACTTGACGCATATGCCCCCATAGTCAGGGTCACTTTTGGGGTAAGTACCTGCTTACAAACTGTACCGTGTGAAATGTGCTTGTTGGGTTTAAATTTTTCAACAATTTAAAGTTATTTATGACACTTTGTTTTTTCGTTCGTCGGATGTCAAACAGTAAACACTACATACTTTTGCTCCTGTAAACAAAAATCCAAAAAAGTGCCGAAAACCGTGTAATTACCGTTTCTTACGGATAATATTGTTCAGTGGTTCAACAAGTCCCATTTTAGAAGAATAAAACAGGAAATCACAACATAAATAAGAAGATTCATCATCGAAACAACACAACTTTGGAGGTTAGATTTCATTGTCAAAGTATTTCGAGTGACAGCTTCACCAATCAACATCCACCAGTAGTACAAACATAACGAACCAAACTTAGTGTCAAGTGTCACGGAGGTGCGTTCGGATACTACTTCTACTTTTCGGGGGCATTGCTCGGTGTTGCCAGAATACTCAACCGTGATACCATTTGGCAATAAATAACAACCAAAATGAATAACGACATGGAAGTATTATTGGGGAAAATAAAAGAACAAATGGCTATACAAACGGAAAATATCACCAAATCCGTCACGCAAAATGTTTCTGAAAACATTGATGCTAAATTAAAGACAATTATGGAAGAGAATAAAAACTTGAAGACAGAAGTGAGATTCCTACAGGAAAAAATCAAGTACATGGATAACGATAAAAGAAGAAATAACTTAATAATTTTTGGAGGAAACGAAAAACTACAGGAAAATTTGATAGATGAAGCGAAGAAATTAATTGAAACGCAAACTGAAGCTAAAATTGAGAAGTACGAAATCAACAAAGCCTATAGGCTAGGGGTCAAGGGAGAGAAAACACGCCCAATTCTTGTAAGTTTCACGACTACATGGAAACGGGACGAGGTTCTAAAGAAGAGAAACAAACTTACCACTGGCATTTACTTCAAAGAGGATCTTAGCAAAGAAACGCTAGAAAGGAGAAGGGAACTGCTCCCCAAACTTAAAGAAGAGAGAGAGAAGGGGAAAATAGCGTACCTAAGAGGTGATCAACTTATAGTCAGAGAATCTAAGGAAGACACAAGAGACAAAAGAAAGAGGGACAGCCTGGAGTCTCCAAAAACCTCGCCTAGTCAGGAGCCAGCCCCAGTCCCGAAGAAATAAAACAAAACGAATATGTTTGACTATATGGCTCGTGGAAGATCTACCTCACTATCAGAGAAATCAAAAAACTAAGAAATGACATCGACAGCGAAAAACACATACAAACTAGGAAAACAACAACACTAAACCAAACAATAACTAGAAAAACTTTCTCAAGCCGGCCAGTCACCGTGAGAAAGGACGACTACTACCCTCCAACTACCTCAACACCTGCACAAGGAACGAGAACACATCAAGAAGAAGAGAAATACTTACACATAGCAACATATAATACACTAACACTGAGAACAGACGAAACATTGCTAGAACTTATGAAAGCACTGGAAAATATTAGATGGTCAATTATTGGCCTAAGCGAAGTACGGAGGCTCGGCGAAAAAATTGAAGACCATGATGAATTTATACTCTACCATAAGGGCGAAACACCAGGCAAACATGGCGTAGGCTTTCTAATAAAGAGAGACCTGAAACATCAAATAGAAGAATTAATAGGTATATCAGAACGTATTGCCATACTGAACATAAGTATCCCTCCTCTCATGGAAAAATGGTCAATAGTACAAATATATTCTCCGACAGAACAGTCAAGCAACGCAGATATTGAATCATTCTACAATTTGCTCATCAACGCAATACAAGACCACACTTATAATAACCTCATAGTTATGGGCGACTTCAATGCACAGATAGGAGGAAGACGGCATGGAGAAGAAAGTATATTAGGCCCATTCTGCGAAGGAAGAAGGACACGAAACGGAGATAAACTAATTGAACTGGCACATGAAAACAATCTGAAAATATTGAACAGTCAATATAAGAAACGGAAACAACGGAAATGGACTTGGATATCCCCGGATGGCCGTCATAAAAACGAGATAGACTTCATTCTCACGAATAGACCAAAATCCTTCGATGATTGTAGCGTGCTGAATAACATAAACTTCAACAGCAACCATAGAATGGTCAGAACAAAGCTAAAACTTGAAACATCCAAGAAAAATAGACCTTTTAAAGCAAAACCAATAGCACCAGCGACCACAACACAAACAGTGCAAATAAAAGACAAACTAAAAGACTTTATAAATGAGACAAAAGATATGAATACCCAAGAAAAATTAGAAAGGCTACATGTTATTCTAACCGGAAAAAACCATTACAAATTAAACAAAACTAAGAACAAAAATGAGAAAATGACAGAAACAACTATAGAACTTTTAGGAAAGAGAGCTGAATTAATGAAAATCAACAATAAAACAAAATATATAAGGATAGAAATAACAAAATTAAGCAAGCAAATTCAAACTAGTATGAGAAAAGATCGACAGAAGTTACGGCTAAAAACATTTGAAGAACACATAACGAAGACTGGAGGAATTAAAAAAGCTGTAAAGCATCTCACAGATACAAAAGAGTGGATACCTAACCTCAAAGACAAAAAAGGAAAACCTAAGACGAAAAGACAGGACTTAATATCCATAGCTACAACTTTCTACCGGGATTTGTATTCAAGGAAAACCATTACTGAAGAGACTGATTTAGCTGACTATACCAAAATACCTGAATTCATGACTCAGGAAATAGACACAGCTATCGAAACTCAAAAAAGAGATAAAGCACCAGGACCCGATCGGATTAGTAATGAACTACTTATAGCTGGGAAGACTTACATTACACCCATACTCACGGCCATATTCAACGAGGTTTTAAACACGGAAGTTATACCCAAGCAATGGACTTGTTCGACAATCACGCTGATACACAAGAAAGGAGACAAAAACGAGATAAATAACTACAGACCGATCAGTCTAATGTCAAACATTTACAAAGTCTTTGCGAAGGTAATCCTTAAGCGTATAACAAAAATACTTGATGAGAATCAGCCAAAGGAGCAAGCGGGGTTTAGAAGCGACTTTTCGACTATAGACCACATATATGTCGTTAAACAAATCTTTGAAAAAAGCAAAGAATATAACATCCCCTTCTACTGCTGTTTTGTAGACTACAGTAAGGCCTTCGACTCACTAGAACATGAACGAATATGGACCGCGCTTAAGAATCAGGGAGTAGACAGCAAATACATAAGAATAATTCGAAATATATACAAAAACAGCATAGCTAGAGTCAAATTAGAAAGAGAGGGTGAAGAAATCACAATAAAACGAGGCGTAAGACAGGGCGACCCGCTATCACCAAAATTGTTTTCAGCCGTTCTCGAAGAAATTTTCCGGCATCTCAGCTGGGACAACTTCGGTCTCAACATAAACGGAGAGAAATTAACTCACTTGAGGTTTGCTGACGACATAATAATTTTCGCATCAACAAAAGATGAAATTCAAAAAATGCTGAACCAGCTAGATACTGAAAGCCGGAAAGTAGGACTAACCATGAACCATGATAAAACTAAAATGATGACAAATGACACACAAGAACCAGTTATCATAAACAAGAGTAATATAGAATATGTAAACGAGTACACTTATCTAGGCCAAATTATATCACCAAACGACTTAATGTCAAAAGAACTGGAAATAAGGACAGCAAATGCGTGGAAAAGATACTGGTCTTTTAGGGAAATAATGAAAAACAAAGAAATAAACATGCTCATTAAAAGAAAACTTTATAATACTTGCATAATGCCAGTTCTGACATACGGGTGCCAGACTTGGGCTCTAACAAAAGCCCATACTAAAAAGTTAGAAGTCTGTCAAGCTGCCATGGAAAGAAGTATGCTCGGGAAAAGGAGACTGGATAAAATCAAAAATGAAACACTCCGAAGACGTACAAAAATAGAAAATGTTACACTTAAAGTAAAGAAATTAAAATGGAGATGGACAGGACACACAGTAAGGGGAAGGGACAAATGGAGTAGAACATTGATGAATTGGTTTCCAAAATATAATAAACGAAAAAGGGGGAGACCGTTCAAAAGGTGGGAGGACGAACTAAAGGAAATCGCAGGAAAAACATGGACAAGGACGGCGAGAGATAGAGAGGGGTGGAAGAGGTTGGAGGAGGCCTTTGCCGAAAATGGGCAAACAGATATTATATGTGTCGATGTCATGTAAAAAATATTGTAATAATTAAGTACTTTGGAATTATATCTGAATAAAAAGGCTTAAAAAAAAAAAAAAAATTAAAATTAAATTATTATGACACTTTGGCCTGCCTTTCATTTTCGAAAATACTGGGCCAAAAAATTAAGTCTTCATATAACTCTGTCAATACGCACAAGCGTACAAACTTATAGGAGCACCAGAGAGTGGAGATTAGCATAGTTGAAATACATGTTATTTCAAATATGCTAATCTCCACTCTCTGGTGCCTGCTTATCGTTGGATTTTGGGACACGTTGTATAAAGAACATTTATGTGAGGCTGCCGAACTTCGGCAAGGTTCCCAGCAGGCTGACAGCGTTTCCTCTTTGGATAGCCAAGCTAATGCGTTGGCGGAAAAAGCTCGTTCGTAGGCCTCGGAAGAATTTTAATAATAATGTAAGAAAATCAATTCAATTATTTTAATATGATAATGTTATTGAAACTGATAAATTAGGCGAATTTTATAGGTATAATTTATATGATAATTAGTAGGTATTTAATATCAAAAGGCAATAGGGCAATCTGTTAGTAAGGAATAGCTATGTAACTAATCCCTTTGTTAATCAGCAAGTCAAATTATATGAATTTTCAAATCAGCAATTAAACAACTTATTTTTTTAATGAAAAATAAATTATTGAGTTGTGGCGTGTCATTAATTAACATGGTATCACAATATTTTTTCTTCGCATCTTTTCTTCCGTAAGTTAAGGTCATAGTTCACTTAAGCGACAACGCTCTCGCACAATAGACGTAGAGCTATTATGAAATTTCCAAGAGTTTAGAGTATAGCGTTTATTCGGAAAAAGAGCAGCTCGACTGCGGAAGTAAGGTGGAGGACACTACGGAATACCGCAGGCAATAGGCTAGATTCCTGAAAAAACTACTTAATCTATCATTTACATAATCAAAAAATATTAGACACGTATTTTTTCTTTTGTCAATTAAACAAAAAATACGAAGATATGGACTTGGAGTTTCGCGTGACGTCACGTTGTGGTCACTTTTTACTCAAAAGTCACGTCACAAGCCCCCAAAATTGACGCGCTTTCTCTTTGTAAATGTTTAATGATTTGGTAAAGCAAAAACTATGTATTTTTTGATAATCTAACCGACCGGCCTTCCTCGATAAATGGGCTATCCAACACTGAAAGAATTTTTCAAATCGAACCAGTAGTTCCTGAGATTAGCGCGTTCAAACAAACAAACTCTTCAGCTTTATAATATTATATTAAATTAAATATTATTATATTAGACATTATATTATAGTATAGATTATATATTATATAAGTATAGTTTAAAATTATAACCAACATATCACCGCTAAATGAGTATAACTATCATTTTGCGCCGTGCTAATATTAAGGCTTGGCCGTTTCGCTACCGTCACATGGGTGTATTTGAATGAATAAATTATTTCATTTCATTTCATTTCAAAATTATTTCATTTTATTTCATATAAAGGTTAAAAATATATTCACTATTCATTATTTTTCTGGTATACATACTTTTTATTATACAAACTGAAAAAGACATAATTACAAGTTTTTTTTTTAAAAAGCTACCAAAAATAGGAGAAATCTCACCTAAAACGTTGCCAAGACGTTATCAGTCAAAAAGTTATCAGATCTCATGTAGAGTCAAGCTTATAACTCTACACGGCGTAACGCTACAAGCCCTAACTTCACAAACTCTACACACCGTATAATTTTCAGATCTCTAGCATGGCATGTTTACCTATACAAACTTCCATCCCTTAATTTAAAGATTGGAGGTGAATTACTAAAAATCCTGAAATGTATTTTAATATTTATAACAAGTCTCTATATTAATTTTCAGACCTAAATATTTATATTAATACATTTCCAAAATATGCGGGGTTAAAAGATTAAACTTTTTATTTTTGTTGTTTGTTACTAATACTAGCTTACATACCAAATTTTAGCTTTCTAGTACTTCAGGAAGTACCCAAAGAATTTTTGATGATCATCAGTGACGAGTCAGCGACGAAATCGGGATTTTTAGATATCAATAAAATCTAAAGTATGTTAATAAGCTATGTTATTGAAACTTAATATGTTTAAGAGGGCGTCGTGCGAAGGCAGCGCGCGGCAAATAGGTGTTTTACTGCGGGTTAGCGTTGTGTGTGTCGACACGCACACAACAGTCAGTACTCTCAGCTCGGTTGGCCGTTTGCACCCGCACGATATAAGTAAGTAAATTAAAATTTTAAAATAATAATATTTAGTGTTGATTGACATCAGTTACAATGAGAGAACATTGTATTATGTGTAGCTAATTACTAGTATGGAATACTAATTAATGTATCCATATTCTATTCATATATTATGTAAACGCAATTGTCATCAAAATAATATATTTGTTTAAAATACCTAATAAATATCAAGTTTTGTTGCAGTTAGTTTAACTCTTTAGATACTGGTCCGATTACTCTCAAAATCGACATTTGTGAGTCCTTGGGGTCACAAAACAAGAATATTTTCTCAGAATGTTGAAAAAGTGTCCGCCATGTTGAACTTTTTAGATACTGGTCCGATTGCTCTCAAAATCGATATTTGTGAGTCCTTGGGGTCACAAAACAAGAATCTTTTCTCAAAATGTTGAAGAATCTATTCTCAAAATGATGAAAAAATATCATGTTCTTGTTTTGTGACCCCAAGGACTCACAAATATCGATTTTGAGAGCAATCGGACCAGTATCTAAAAGTTCAACATGGCGGACACTTTTTCAAGATTTTGAGTAATGATTCTTGTTTTGTGACCCCAAGGACTCACAAATATCGATTTTGAGAGCAATCGGACCAGTATTTAAAAAGTTCAACATGGCGGATATTTTTTCAACATTTTGAGAATAGATTCTTGTTTTGTGACCCCAAGGACTAACAAATATCGATTTTGAGAGCAATCGGAGCAGCACCTAAAAAGTTCAACATGGCGGACACTTTTTCAACATTTTGAGAAAAGATTCTTGTTTTGTGATCTCAAGGACTCACAAATATCGATTTTGAGAGCAATCGGACCAGTACCTAAAAAGTTCAAAATGGCGGACACTTTTTCAAAATTCTGAGAAAAGATTCAGCTTGCAAGATTTGACCTAAGCAAACTAACTGATTAACATTGCAAATTAAACAAAAGTAATAAAAATAATATTATATTATCCTCAAAAAACGAAAAACTAAAGTTATGTCGTTATGCTGTTTGATTTAGAGTGTACGTACACGTTAGATCGCGATCGAGTGTTCCTAAGCAGTCGTTCCGCAAAGAGACGTGGTCTCTCTCTGAGCTCTCGTGGTCGACTAAATTTTCGAGCGCCGCATCTCACGTATATATTTAACGTCGCGCGCCCATAGTAAAAATGTATGGCGAATTCGGAGCGCATTTTGAATAAAATCATAATAAATCTTCTAGACAATATAATGAAAATATCAGTCGCAAAACTGCAAGATTACATATTAGAGAATTAACTGACTACATTTCTACAGAATATTTCTAAGGAAAAATATACGAAATCTTTTGAATCCCAGCACGCATTATTGTAGACTTTTGCTCAACTTCATATGAGTCCATTAAAAAACCTATACCATATTCCATATGTTTGCCTCACAAACATTGTAAATACATTATCTATTGTAACATTTATGTAGATTTTCACTGTATAAACAAATTATTTTCGTTAATATCAACTTAACCGTAACTGCCCTTTTTTTCACTTTTTGCTCGACGCAGTCTTAATAAGGAATATAGTTGGTATCTTTTATTTACGATTATTTTTCGATATATATACATGTAAAAAACATTTTTTTTACCAAAAGTAACATTCCAACAAGAAGCTGTACAAGTGATGAGGTTTGTTGGAAGGGCAGTCTTTGAAGGTATCAACCGAAGAATTAGTGGTGAATTAGTAGTGCCTCATATAATACGCATAGTTCAATATTAAAAATATTGAATTAATCAGCAAGTTGATA
>CATOBL010000004.1:0-37701 GCA_951394255.1 Polyploca ridens
TTATTGTTTTCTTGAGGGCTGCTGCCGTGGGAATGCCATTCCGAAGGAAACTGCGCTACTTTTATACTGTCGGCCAATGTACTATCTACCTTCTTCCTCGGACCCCTGATCTATTCAGACGTGCATATAAGAGCCCTTTTTTGTTTTTGTCATAAATAAATAAACAATTAACATAATAAATAAGAAGTGAACTATTAGGAGCGCATAGAAACGCGATAAGTGCGATAACTGAGACACACTACGTGAGGTCTAAGTATAGTGGACGGTTAGCCAAAGTGTATCAAGTCGTCGATTCCGTCCAACTTATCTTGACCCATCGCTGCATCTGTACTCCGTTTGCGTTCTGTTGTCCTGGTACTTTCGACTAGCAAGTTTTCGACATGCCGTTAAATCGTACACCACCACCCGCATCCCAATCAACGCCGCAGACGAGTCAGGAGATAAGCAGCGAGAACAATGCTTCCACAGGAGTTCAACACTATGATTCGGCACCGGATCTTAGGTCGATTATGGAAGGTGTAACTGAGAGAAAAAAGAGGAAGATTGAAAAAGGCAATACTTGCAGTATAGATGTCATCAAAGAGATGTTTACATCTTTCTCTAAAGAGCAGGCAGCTCGTTTTGAGGAACTTCAAGTAACTATCAATAGCTTGAAGGAGCAGAATAGCCAATTAACGCATAGTGTGGAACTTATATCCAATAAATATGACGAGTTTCTAACCAAGATTTCCCAGCTTGAATCTCAAAGGCGAGATGACAAACAAACAATTAATTTCCTTGAAGAAAAAATTGAATATCTCGAGCGCAAGACCCGATCTACAGGAATAGAAATTCGAAATGTTCCAAAAAAAGCAGGTGAAACTAAGGAGGATCTGTGTAAGCTACTCCAAGGGTTTGGTAAGACTGTTAACGTTGATATTGGCCAGAATTGTGTAAAAGATATCTACAGAGTAAAATCAAAAGATTCCTCAAACCCAATAGTTGCGGAACTTACTTCTGTACTTCTTAAAGAGAACGTCCTTGCTAGTGTCAAAACATTCAATAAATCTAGGAAAGCTGGCGAAAAACTAAATACAACACATCTCGCCTTGCAAGGTCCAGTCAAGCCTATATACATATCTGAAACCCTCACTTCCAAGACACAAAGACTGTTTTATTTGGCAAGAACATTTCAGAAACAATACAGTTATGCTTTCTGCTGGCACTCGCATGGCGTTGTATATCTAAGGAAAGAAGAAAAGTCTCCGCATATAAAGATTATAACTGAAATCGATATTGAGAACCTGAGAAATGCTGAATGACTAGCCTGTGCGCTGGTAATTATTTCCAAAATATCTTATAAATGTTTGTATACTTTGCATATAACTTCAATACATTACATATCTCTGTTTGTTAATTTAAGTACCATTTCAACACTTTACACATACAATCATAAAACTGTGGATTCTTACAAACACATTTTTTTAATAAAACTAAGCTTTAAACTTTTAAAAGTGCCTCACATATCAATTTTCAATAACTATAAAATACTCTTTCATAATATGATAACTATTAGTCGACATTTACATAACGTTAAGCAAACTAAAGCTTTAACTAACTTACATTTATCTTCCCTTGACTATCAGCCTGACTGCTTTTATTCTAGTTGCACAAATGGCTGAATTACATAATTTATCAAATGATATCGATAATTTCGTTGTCTCAGAATCACGTGAATGCGATGTTGATGAATGTTATAAAATTTTCCCATCTCATTTTTCTCTGTCCGTTCTTATTCAAAATATTCGTAGCCTCAACTGTAACTTTTCAGAGTTTCTTGTCCTATTGGCAAGACTAGGAGTTGATTGTGACGTCTTAATTCTCACGGAATGTTGGCTGTCATGTGTATCTTCTATCCCTTCAATTAACGGTTATTGTTCCTTTGCTACTTCACAAAATCCAATCCAAAATGATGGCGTTGTTGTTTACATAAAGAATGAACTTACTTTTTGTATTGAGGAACTAAATGTTCAAAATTGTAATTGTCTTCTCATTAAAATAGGAAATAAAGAGACAGCAATACTAGCCATGTATCGGTCTCCCTCATTTACCAATATAGACCCTTTTATTGCATCACTAGATGAAACACTAAAGAACGTAACGGGTTTTAAAAATATTATTATTATGGGTGATTTAAATTTGAACATAATTTCAGAACCCCTTAGCCCTTCCTCTGAGCAATACCTAGCTCTTACTGCTTGCCACGGTTTATTGCCAGCACATCACCTTATTACTCGCGATGCAAGTGGGACATGTATTGATCATGTCCTTTTGAAAACCAAAACGCCTTCTATTACCATCGTTCCTCAATCTACACTCACAGATCACAAATCTATAATTTTCTGTCTAAAAAAACAACAAACACGTAAATATGCAGTTGGGACACATACTAAAATTAATCAAGAGAAACTTAGCGAGGACATATGCAAAATCAACTTCAATCCAATTTATAAAACCAATGACTGTAATTTAGCAATGAGCTACATAGTTGATGAAATAAAAACGGCCTTAGATAAAAATTCTGTAACAATTAATCTGGCACGCCGGAAAAAGATAATTAAGCCCTGGATAACACAAGGACTTTTACGCTGTATGCGCAACCGAGACAAATTACATAAAAAGTCCAAATCTTGTCCAGATAACTTAATACTGAAAACAACATACATTCGATATAGAAATTTTTGTTGCTCAATTCTTAAAAAAGTTAAGCGGAATTACGAAAGAGAACTTATTAAAAATGCTGGTAAAAATAGCAAAAAACTGTGGGACACAATAAAAAATATTACAAATACAAATAAAGATCTAACATATTCGAAAGAATTACTAAAACTAGCAAACTCTCCTCAAGATTCTGTAAATTATATTAATAAGTATTTTGCCGGTGTGGGTAAGTCGCTAGCTGAAAAAATTAAACAATCACATGCCAGTTACACAGGTATTAAAAACTCAATTGAACAAAATGTTAACTCATTTGTGCTACTTGACACGGACGAGGAAGAAGTCGATCATCTCATATCAAGTCTTAAAATCGATTGTTCTGTGGGTTGGGATAATTTATCAAACAAATTACTTAAAGAACATAAAACTATTCTTGTACCGCATTTAACTTACATATTTAACAAATGTTTGACGTCTGGTGTCTTTCCCAAGTACCTAAAAAAATCACAAATCCGTCCTATTTTTAAGAGTGGTGATAGAGTCCGCATCGAGAATTACAGGCCTATCTCAATTCTGCCATCCCTCTCAAAGATTTTTGAAAAAATTATTAACACCAGGCTATTAAATTATCTTGAAAGTAAACATATTTTATCTGATCATCAGTTTGGTTTTCGCCGGGGCAAATCTACCGATGATGCAGTTAGCAAACTTACAGACTTTATAACATCGAATTTAGATAAAGGTAACAAATGCATATCCATATTCTTAGATTTATCAAAGGCTTTCGATACGGTCTCTGTCCCCATCCTTCTACATAAATTGGAAAGAATAGGTCTGAGAGGTACACAGTTAAGCCTTCTAACGGATTACTTGAGTGACAGATTTCAGTGCGTTAGGGTGGGTCCTCACACAAGCAATGACCTTCAAGTAACCTACGGTGTGCCGCAAGGCAGTATCCTTGGGCCTACTCTATTTCTCGTTTACATAAATGATCTCCTAGACTTAAGCTCATTCCATGGGAGAATTATTTCATATGCAGATGATACTGCGCTTATTTTCACGGCTAAAACATGGAACGAGACCTATGGTCGAGCACAAAAAGGTTTTGATATTGTCAAAAATTGGCTTCACGACAATATGCTTACATTAAACACTAATAAAACCAAATATCTTGCCTTTTCAATTCGTGACTCTTCTCATATCGGGTTTAATTTGATCGCACATAACTGTTCTTCCTCTCCATCCATTGGCCAACAATGCTCTTGCCTACCACTAGAACGTTCTAAAACGATTAAATACTTAGGCGTTGTTATTGATGACAACTTTAGCTTTAAATCCCATATCCAAGTATTGAGTAAAAGAATACGTAAACTTATTTACATTTTTAAAACATTAAGACATGTGACTGTTCCGGAAACGCTAAAGCAAATATATTACGCTCTTTGTCAATCCCTTATCTTATACTGCATAACTTCATGGGGAGGTGCACCTAAAACGACGCTTAAACAACTTGAGATCTCACAAAGATGTATCCTCAAACTTTGTACTTTTATGCCTTTCCAGTACCCAACTGCACTTCTTTATGAATACTGCGAGGTTCTGACTGTGCGTCAGCTTTTCTTGCTTAGTATTGTGCTGAAACAGCATTCTACTTTGAAGTACAATCCGGACTTGCTGACGAAGCGTAGATGGTTTGCAGTATGTGATACATTTAGACAACCTTTGAGAGAGGTAGAGCATAGCGTAATATTCGCTCAAAGAGCAGCTCGACTGGGGAAGTACCTCCACCTTACAGAATACCGCAGCCAAATAACTTTATGTTCTGTAAAGTTGTGTTCCTGCGCGTGAGTAAGGTCGCCAGAGCTCATTGGGAGGGGGGAAAGGTCGGTAACGCGTGAGCGATGCTTCGTGTGTTGCAAGCGTCCATATGGCTACGGTAACCGCTTACCATCAGGCGGGCCGTATGCTTGTTTACCGACATAGTTGTATAAAAAAAAAAAAAAAAAAAAAAAACCTAAAACCTGTTTTATTCACAGATTTTACCCATTTTTAGGCCCTTATATATACAACAAAATTAACAAAATGATCTCAATTTACCCTTTAAATATATTTACTGCCAAAAAAACTGTTTCTCACTGGCTTTGGCAGTTATCATATGAAGAGACAGAAAACCTCCTGTCTTTCCATCAATAAAATTTGTATTTGTATAAATATATTATAATAAAATATAAATAAATAAAATATATTATAAATATATTTATAAATATATTATGTAAAAATCTACAACTAATAACTATGTTTTCACACTATACATTCTACTCACCCTCTCACACACACTCACATACACTACACCTTACACACCGAGAGGACTGTACTGTACTATTAAAATTTGTAGTATTTAAATTTGTATTGCACTTTCAAATTGTATTGCATTAGTCAGCTATATAATATTGTAAAACACTAAAATCCGAGGCTTGAGGCGCTGTATGCTGAAATACAGGCTATAAACCTAGTTCAGCAGCAGATGCTACTTTATTAACACAATAATATTATATAAGCTCGTTTAGTAACACTAGTTAATAAGCAATTTTGTGTAAAAACTTTTTGGTTGGTTCAAATAAATTTATTATTATTATTATTATTATTATTATTACTATGACCAATCAGAAGCCCGGAATTAATTTATTTTTAGCCAATCAGAAAGAAGGTCGCAACCTTGACACAATTTCGCGGTTTGTTTTGATGCTATCTCTTTTCCACTTAGTCCCGTTTCTTTCTACGAGATGTTTTGTCCCTTTCTGACAGTGTTCCTATCTCTTTCTATAGCGGTTTTTCCTTATAATTGCGTTTTCCTTAGGAAATGGCTTTCTCATTACAAAATTAACTTATTTACTAGATAGACCTTACTTTTCTACACATTATATAAAAAGAATTACAGAAATATCTCTATTTTCCTATGAGCTAAAATTAAAAAACCTTAAGTGGCTCTCGCCACGGTAACGCCGCGTCATTAAACGGTGCTACTACTTGAGAGGCCCTCTTTTTCTCGAAATAAGTTAACACAAAACTAAAAACCTTTATTTCTTTCCTTACCTAAAACCTTAAATTAATACCTTAGACCTTGTAATATGAATAATGATAATAATTTTGCACTTAAATTAATACTAGCACTTAAATATTTACATTTCACACTTAAAATTATTTCTTATATACAACTTAGGTATAACACACACCTAGGCACTTCACGTAATCAGTTCGCGTCGCTGACATTCTCCCCCGCAGTGCGAAGCACTCCATCCCCGTGAAGCGACGCTGCAGGTACCAGCACGACGATGCAGCGCGTCGGTCGTCGTAGCACACCTCCCGAAGTCCGCACGTCCACGACTCTTACTCTTCCGTCTGGTCCCGGATACGTCTTGATTATTTGCCCACGAGGCCATGTGTTGCGGGGCAGCGTGGCGTCGGCAATCACGATGACGTCCCTTTCTTGCGGGTACGTTGTGTCTCTTCCGTTGACTCTTCTTGGCGTCAGGGTGGGTAGGTGTTCCCTGAGCCATCTCTGCCTGAAGTGGACTGCCATTTGTTACGCTGTTCTCCAGTTTGCTCGGTCGACGAGGTTTGCGCTTTTCAACTCTTCTCTTGATGGTGACTTGCGTCGGCCCGAAGTTATCCCCAGCCGTGCACTTAAAGGGATGCTGGTGATGATGACGGCGCTCGACGGGAAGATCTCTTGTTGGTGGTCTGGTCTGGGGTATGCTCTTCTTGACTCTGCACCATTGACATTCGTGGATGATCTTCTTGACAGTCGCTCGTAGACCCAGGATCCAATACTTCTGCCGGAGCTCATTCATCACCGTGGCTGTGTTCGCGTGAAAAAACTTCTTATGGTAGTGTTCGATGAGAAGCCTGGTGATCTTGTGTCTTCCATCCAACAGCGCAGGGTTCGTTCTTCTTTCCGTTGTATCCAGTTTCCTTGTGCGACTTCTTAGCTTGATGATACCCTGGCTGTCCAAGTACACGTCGATCCTCTTCAGTTGGCTTGAATTCTTCATCGATTTTCCATTCTTCAGGCAGTCGATTTCCTTGAAGAAGCTTTCCTTTTGACACTTCTTTAATAAGGCTTCTTCAGCTTTCTTCAAATGGACATCTTCCAGTTGAATGAACCTTCTCTTGACCCCTTCCTTTTGTGACTGGGTTGTCCCTGGCCGCTTCTTCTGAAGACGCTTCTGTGGCCGCCAATCCTTTTCTTTCTTGCGCGCGATGCTGATTTGCTTCTTGGCCTCGACTCTTATCTTCAGGAGATCGACGAATTGGAAGACGCGTGCCATAGTTCTGTGAAGGCGCGACCAGGTTGAGAAGTTCTCGGAATATGGCGCTTCTTCTGCAGTAGGCCTTGTTATAGCAATCTTCTGTTTCTTCCAAATCGAACCTTTTGGTTGGCCAGTCTTCTTCTTTTTGCAGGAAGTTGGGACTGTTGACTTGTCTTGAATTGTAGTCGAATTCCCTTTTACTCGCTGCGTGGCGTCGTTGGCAGGATTGCCCTTCATTGGGACCCGTTTCCAGTCCGGAGGTCTTGTTAGCTCTTTGACTTCTGCAAGTCTGCTGTGGTTGACGATCTGAGCTGGAGTCCTTGTGTTGCACCCGTGATGTACCCAACCAAGACTTGTGAAGGAGGCTACCGGATCCGCTGAACCGCCTTTCTTCAGTCTTCTTGAGATTATTAATCCCCAATTATCTTGCCCGATCAACAGCTGTGGCTCTTCTTTGTCGTAGACAAGTTGATCTTCGATTCTTCTTAGGTGCTTGCATCCGCTAACAAGTTCCTTGTTGACTCCTTGTTTAGACAGCTTCAGATTGTCAATTGTCCTGACTTCGATTGGTTTCTTTTCTCTTCGGTGGGCTCCTCTTATCTTCAGTCGAAGCCGCTGAGAATTGCTCTTCCTTATGCCTTGACCCCCAACTGTCTCGATCGTGATAGCTTCTTCTTTTCCCTTCGCTCCAATCTTCTTGGCGATGGCAGAGTTCAGCAAAGTCACGGTGGATCCCTCATCCAGCAGAGCAAGTACACGCGTAGAACCCTTCGGTCCGTACAGGTCCACTGGCAGCATCTTCAAGTAGGCTTGGCCTTCGGTCGCAGTGGTGTGCACGGAAGATATCTTGCTCTTGGGGTTGGAATCCTCTTCATGCTCTTCATGGACAGCGTTGCGTTGGGGCTTGGCTTCTACTGACAGAAGTGGTCTGTCAGAATGCAAGATCAAATGATGCCATCTGTTACACTTCTTGCAGGTTGGGGCCTTGCAGTTCAATCTTGAATGTCGGTACCGTAGACATTTGAAGCAAATCTTCGCCTGCTTGGCCATTTCCCATTTGACATCGATGCTTGCTTTCTTGAATTTTGGACATTCATAAATCCAATGTTCTTCTTGACATTCGGGACATATCTTCTTATTGTCCTGAGATGTTTCGCCTTCTTGTGCAGTATGAACAGCTCTTCTTGGTTCGCTCCATCGTTGCCCCCGAGACGCTTCAGTTGGGGCGGGCTGCTGACGGGTTTTCTTCGTCTCTGGTAACACTTCAGGTGAGGCGAAGTCCCCACACATGTCAGCTTCTATATCTAGGAAATCGTTGATGAGGATCAGCTCCTGTTGTTCTTCATCGCGACGACTCCGGTGATAGGCAAACCATCTATATTTCATCTGCGGTGGCATCTTCTCAATGATGACTTTCATGGTTTCCGGTGAACTCAGGTACTGCGGTTTGCCAAGGGCCTTGATGGTTGCAACTGCGTTCTTGACTTTGCTTGCGAAGATACAGACATCATTCGGGTTCTCGTTCACTCTTGAGATGTTCTTCAGCTTCTCGAGTTCTGAAAGTGCTAATGCTCCGGGTCTTCCAAAGCGCGCTTCTAGTCCTTTCATAACTTCGGTTGGTTCTTCCGCGGTGAACAGTAGGCTCTTCACTGCCTCTCTTGCCCTTCCTTGCAGTGAACGCCTTAGACGAGCCAGGTTCTGCGCGTGAGTAAACGTCGGTGCTGTATCTTCAAAGGTCCTCTTGAAGGCAAGCCATTCTTCACTGGAACCGTTGAAGTTTGGAAGCTCTATCATATGCTTCGGTATTCCGGATGTTGAGCTCTTTTCTGTGAGCTTGGAGATCGCCATCGCCAACTCTTGAATATCACTCTTCTTTTCTTGAGTTGGTGCTTCAACTGGTTGCTGGTTGGACTGGTTGAGCCACTGTTCGACGTGGTGCGAGCGGTCAGCTTCTTCGACTGCTTCATCTTCTTCATCCGATTCCAACTGCATCATCTCCAGTTCGACCATGGCCAACTTCGACCTGGCCTCTGCGATTTCCAATTCTCTTCTGGCAACTTCCATGCGAGCTTCGGCTTCGGCTCGGCGCTTCGATGACCGGACTGAGCGAGTATCCATTCCCCTTGATGACTCGTTGACTTTGAATCGGCGCAATGCTTGACTCGGTACGGCGGGCGCTTTAAACACTTCTGCGTCCGCGGTGCGCCGACTTCCAGTTGCTTCATGCGTAGAGTCCCCGGTGCGCGTTGCGGTAGCTGCGACGTCACCTCTTGCGGTGCGGGCGGGAGCGGCTCCTGCATCAGTGGCGTGGACACCTTCAGGATGCGCGGGGCTGCCTTCTTGACCGTCGGGGCGCGGGGGGCTATTCTTCGTTAGAGTAGCTTGACTCTCCGCCGAACTGGATGACTCTTCAACGGGGGTGTCCATACTCCAATCCGAGGACGCTTGTGTTTCTCCTGTCGCTTGCGAACGTGTAGATCTGGTTCTCGGCGCGCGTGACATCTTCAAAATCCAAATCCGGCCAAGAAGGACCAGAAAATGTGGCGAGCACACTTGGTCTGACCTACTAAAAACCTTAGAGTGGACTGTATGAGATTAACGACGAAAACATAGACTACCGGCTGGACGAAGTCACTCAGGACGCGACCAGATCCGGGCGAATCAGGAGAGAGACGGGGACGGAGTAGCAACACGAAGGGGGGCGGGGCGAGGGGTGCGGGGGGTGCGCGGTGATGCGCGTAGCAAGAGCAAACGGGGTGCGCGGGACGCGCGGGACTTTTCGGGACTTTTCGGGACACGCGGGAAAGTGCCCAAAACGTGGGCGAAACGTGTGGGACCTACTTGGGACACGATCGGGACACTTAGTACGAATTCGGGACACTTTCGGGACACGTGAAATAAGCGCGGGACACACGGAACGTGTACAGGACGTGATCGAGACACGATCGGGACACGTAGAACGAATTCGGGACACTTAAGACGAATTCGGGACAATTTCGGGACATACCCCCTCTTTCTACTGAGATTTTCTATAGTGGCCACCTTCACCAACCTCTCGGTCATAAAAGACGGCACACTATACCAGGCAACCCCTTACGAGGCGTCTGGGACCATCTGCGGTAGGTCACGCCGCCAGAGTACTCGCCCCTGGTACTCAAGAGAAAATGTGAGTCGCACCGTGATCACTCACTACCATTTGTCCAGAATGGTACCGGAGCAGTCAAAGTCGCTCACCACACGCACCCCAGCACGCCAGCGCTAGCATGAGCACAAACGCATAAATACGCAGCGCAAACACCGGCGCCAGCGCACCTTGTTGGTGCTAGCGGATTCAATCCCCGCTAGGGACGCCAGAGAAGCTGGCTCCCATTTCTCCAGAATGGTCCCGGAGCTGTCATGCACGCTCACCTCCCGAATACGAATCCACGCATCTACCCAATGCCTGCAGCTGGGTTGCCGGAAAACTAATCCAACGGGTAGTCCTCTACTTTCTATCCAGGAAAGTGCCGGAGATGCAGTTCACTCACAGGAGCTCACTTGCTTGAGGGTTACTCACGAACCCCGCGTCTGACCACCAGGTGGCCCTTTGCCTTAGGCCGGTAACTTCAGACACTTGTTGCGCGCGAGGAATGACGCACGACCAACACACAGTCGAGCAGACAACATGCCACTCCTCTGCAACCACCACATAGACCAACGCGAGTCCATACCCAATGTCAGGTTCCACCTTTGCGCTTGCAATGGTGGAGGGCCTACCTGACCCCGCGTACCCTTATCCAAACAGCCGGACCCGTAGTTCCAGCTGCGAACCCCATCTGTTCGGGTCGTACAGACGTGGGCGTTGCTCATTTAGCACCACCCGGAGGACACGTGTACGGTGTTTAAGGCAGAACGTACGGACGCGAGCAACATTATCCTCCAACAATTTCGGGACACGTGGAACGCGCGCGGGACACACGGGACGTGTGCGGGACGCGATCGGGACACGTGAGAAGTGCCCGGGATACGATTAAAATACGAGCCGGACACGTAGGACGTGTCCGGGACGCGGGCGCTGCACAAAAGGGCGCGCGGGGGGGGGGGGGGGGGCGCAGAAGGCGCGGGACACGCGAGACGCGGGCGCTGCACAAAAGGCGCGCAAGGGACGGCGCAGAAGGCGCGGTGTGCGCTTAACGCGCAAAGGGGGGGGCGACGAATACTCTCGGCGGGGTACAGGAGGTACCCGGTCGGCGGGGCGCTTGAATGCCCAATTCACGCTGGTACTCGTTGGGGCTCTTGCTTGCCCGTAGATATCAGCTGCAGTCGGTGGGGCTCTTCTTTTGCCCAAGGATTCCCAAACCACCCAATAAAAACAGCCAATTCTTCTTATATTTCTTCCTTTTATTTTCTTCCTTTTTCTTCTTATTGTTTTCTTGAGGGCTGCTGCCGTGGGAATGCCATTCCGAAGGAAACTGCGCTACTTTTATACTGTCGGCCAATGTACTATGACCAATCAGAAGCCCGGAATTAATTTATTTTTAGCCAATCAGAAAGAAGGTCGCAACCTTGACACAATTTCGCGGTTTGTTTTGATGCTATCTCTTTTCCACTTAGTCCCGTTTCTTTCTACGAGATGTTTTGTCCCTTTCTGACAGTGTTCCTATCTCTTTCTATAGCGGTTTTTCCTTATAATTGCGTTTTCCTTAGGAAATGGCTTTCTCATTACAAAATTAACTTATTTACTAGATAGACCTTACTTTTCTACACATTATATAAAAAGAATTACAGAAATATCTCTCTTTTCCTATGAGCTAAAATTAAAAAACCTTAAGTGGCTCTCGCCACGGTAACGCCGCGTCATTAAACGGTGCTACTACTTGAGAGGCCCTCTTTTTCTCGAAATAAGTTAACACAAAACTAAAAACCTTTATTTCTTTCCTTACCTAAAACCTTAAATTAATACCTTAGACCTTGTAATATGAATAATGATAATAATTTTGCACTTAAATTAATACTAGCACATAAATATTTACATTTCACACTTAAAATTATTTCTTATATACAACTTAGGTATAACACACACCTAGGCACTTCACGTAATCAGTTCGCGTCGCTGACAGTGTTGTACCCATATGCACCTAAACCTAAGTAACTCTGAATTCAGGTAACAATATAAGCAATGAACAAGTGATTTTATGTTTAACTTTAACTAACCAATTCCAGAAAGGTGTTTGAAGATTTTGGATTCACGAACAAAAATCTTCAAACCCCTTTCGACAGCCCCAAAAATATATTCTGGCTATTTTTCACCCCACAAACATGATTCCTGCTACGGCTCTAATATCACCCAAATTGAGAGAGACTGATATTAAAGGAGATACTGACTGTTTGACATATGCACACACAGGTTAAACTAGACTTGACACCGGTCTAGTAACATGAAATTTTGCACAGACTTAACTGGTTGCGTGCACGACCAGACAAGAAAGTCCTGCTAGAGTTAAAATTTATATGGAACAGTAACTAAATGACAGTTAATATTAAACCTTGTGTCTTATACGTCACAGTGGAATTTCGCGCACAATGGCCGCGGTTCCCCTTAAACACAGACGGTCTGTATAAGGCGCGCGGAGGGTTAAATAATTAAGGAAGGTTTTTACAACATTCAGAATTAATTTTACATAACATGTTATCATGAGTGAATATAAACTTTTTTTTTTATTATTTATTTTGCTCTATTTGATCTTCACAGCAGACCTACCGACCTCTGCCAATACTACAACTTGCACGTTCGCGGATGACACTGTCATATTAGCTACCCATAGCAACGAGGTTGTAGCTTCTGATTACCTGCAGAAAAGCCTCGACCAGATGAGCAAATGGTACCAAACATGGCGAATAAAGCTTAACGCTGACAAATCGACTCAAGTCACATTTACCCTGAGGAGACCAACATGCCCACCTGTTTCTCTAGATGGACATCCAATACCGCAAACTGAGGATGCTAAGTACTTGGGATTATATCTGGATAGAAGGCTTACGTGGCGTAAACACATATGGACTAAAAGGAAGCAACTGGACACAAAAGTTAGAAACATGAACTGGCTATTGGGTAAACAGTCGCAACTATCAGTGGAAAGTAAGCTAACCCTATATAAATCCATCCTAAAGCCTGTCTGGACCTACGCAATACAACTTTGGGGTACTGCTGCCAACTCAAATATAGATATCATTGAAAGATTCCAAACCAAAATTATTCGAATGATATTTAAAATACCATGGAACGTCAGCAATAAATACATGTACCAGGACTTGAAAATACCTACCGTCAGAGAGGAAATCGTAGATTATTATGAAAGATATATGTACAGACTTTCAAATCATCCCAACAAAATGGCCAATGCCCTTACATCTTCGGAAGACATCTCATTCACAAGACTGAAAAGGCACAGCGTAACTAGCCTACAAAACCGATTCCAATAGAATCAGCCAACTGATGAGGAACGAGATTACTGGATCTCTCTCAACACATGACGCCTAATGATCCAGCGAAAGCAGCCAAAAATGTTGTCCATTGCAGTGGAGACTGCAGATAACAACAAAAAAAAAAAAATGGACATAAGAGAAAAAAAAAAAAAAAAAAAAATATTTATTTTATCTTCTCATCCGTGGCACACTTGACAGAGTGGTTGTGGTTGTCACGAGATGTGATTTGTGGCACGGTTTACAACATGTCTCCATTCATCCCTAACTGTTGATGAGACCGCCTATTACCGTCTTAATTTTTTATGGATATTTCAACAGTCCCTATGTACAAAGAGAGATGTTCCATACATGTAGTATGGGACATGTCCGTTTGTACGTAAGGACCATGTTTATTTTAAACACAGTTGGAAAAATTATCAGGTATTAAAAATATTGTATGTTTTTCCATGTTATGATCTACCTATGTACCAAATTTTATCTAAATCCGTTCAGCATAGCCTAAAAACAATGGTCAATGTGTTGATACTGATGTAAACCTAACAACCTGGGGTGGGCCGTGCCCACCAGGCCCCTCCCACTATATACACTAATGCCGTTCAGCCTTTACGAAGCTGACAGAGAGACAAACCCGCAGAATCTTCGCCAATGCATCAGCTCGGCTATCCAAAGAGGAAACGCTGCCAGCCTTCTGGGAACCCTGCTGTTAATCCGAAGCAGAGGCAGACTTGAGGAAATTTTCTATATATACCTAGATTGTATTTTGTACATATTTGCTTTTATTTACATAAAGACTATAACAAATAACATTGAATTACAATAAAAAAATTGATATTTGGCACATGGAAGTATGTTCAAAGTATCCCAAGATACTAAAACTAAACGCCAGCAATAGCTACTAACAATTATTCCGCTCCACCGGCATCCAGGACGAGGGGGCTGTAATATTTATAGTCTACAATCGATAAAAATTGCTCATTCACGTTTTCATGGAACTAATGAACTGAAAATTATGGTCCATTCTAATTATGTATTTACAACGTTTCTTACTAATTAGTGAAGTCTGCAGCGAGGTAAGTCACCGAAGGAGCATGCTCGTACACGAATGCTGGCGCGTAATCCCGCCAAAGTGGTCAATCTTTGTTTATTGGACACGCACTCATCAGCTCCCAACACCGACACCACTAAAACACAATTTATTGACACACAACACAGTCTCCAGATATGCACAAAGGTCCTTAGTAACTATTACACTCAATAAACTAGATTTATCAACGAAACCCATGGTAAATTGAGGAATAATTGCATTTTTGTGTGATTTTCTCTGAACGCCCGGGCCAATTTGACGTTTGTATGCGATGTTGCCATGCTTGAATTATCAATTAGGTCAGCCGAGGTCAAGGATTACTGATGAGGTCACATAGAAAGTCATAATAATACATTTAACCGGCAATTTATGGAGTAATCTTGGAGTATAATTTGTTTATTAGGAATCGTTAATATATTTTTTGATATTATAATGCAGGAACAAGATTTATAGATGATGATATATTAATTATTTAGAGATTACAGTTTATTGTGCACAGCGCCATCTATGTTATACGTCTCACACTATTTATAGCCTTAGAGACATTGTATAGCGCTGCTTTACCGACACCGATATTCAGGAAACTGCTTTATCAACAGTACAGACGCCATTTTGCTATTATTACAGAAGGTTGCATTATCTGTTCGTCAACAATGTAAAGTGAAATGTTTGCTTGATTTTTGTGGTGAATGTGATGTGCAAGTGTAGTTTTAAGCCTAGAGAAATAAACTAGGCTCATGGAGGAATCCAACGAGGAGCATAGGGTCGTTCCCGGTAAGTCTGGCTCTTAGAAATCTAAGCTCGAAATTGTCAATGTCCTATGTACGAGGTCGTGTAATGGTAGCTTTTCGGATTTCAGAACTCTACTTTCTGATAGCGAAATTTCTCTCGGGGGGCCCGCTCAAAGAGACTGCTAAGGTAAATTACTTCGAAATATAAGTGAATGTTACGAATCTAGACTTAAAAGTGCTAATCGTGGGATTTTCTTTTGCAGACTTTGCTAAAAGAGCTGGAGCGCGTCGAGGTAAGTTTAAGCTTTTCCTAGTGCCGGGTTTAGAGCTTATTGTTGTTTTGATTGCAAACGCACGTGGCTAGGGGCTGTCAAACTCGCTGAAACTTCGCTGAAAAGTTTTGGTAACATTCGCGGTTGTTGCAGGTGCTGCCCCGACGACTCGACTGGGAGGGCACCGAGCACACCCAATCCTACAATGAATTGGTAAGTTTTCATGTTTTTCAGCTTCTAAACACTGTTTATTTACGTTTTACAACGAGATATGCTTTGGGAAATACATAAATTGCGAGAAAAGTACAAAATATCTTAAAGTGTAAATTATACGGAAACGTTCATGAAAATACGGTTTAAACTCGTGAAAAATGATTTTGTGATGTTTCAGTCATAATTTGGGTATATTTCAGTAATTTGAAAAAAAAATGTTATATCATGCAATAGTGACGATGAATGGTGTCGTAATTAGGAGTATTGCTATCTCGTTCTGACGCACGGCCCTGCCGTAGTTTTCCTTGCTCTGTCTCGCTCTACAGAACGATTGCAGTTGTCGCCGGCTGCGATACGGTCGCTTGTTCGCCGATCGCGCGCGAAGATTCACGAACATGCGTCATTGCTTTCGCGGCAGTTTTTGAATCGACTTTGAATTTATATTTATCGTGTTCTCGATGGAGCCATAAATATTCAAGAAATATAAATAAATATTCTATTCATACTAATATTTTTGAATAAACACTAAACCGAAACACTATTCCTAGCGAAAATTTATTTTAATGTAGGTTCATCGCATTTACAGTCAAAGACCTATAGAGCTTTGAATTTTTTAAATCTACTAATCTGTACTAATAATATAAAGTTTATATATTTGTATGTAGGAGGTAATGTCATCTTATCTACACATGAAAAATGCAATAAACATTTGAATTTGAATTTCCAGAACTACTGATCCAATTCCGAAAATTCTTTCACTAATAGGAAGCTACATTATACCCGAGTGTGGTTACTTTTTAGCTATCGAGTCTAATATCGGCTCTTCCACTCGTCCTGCCACTGACACATTTGAATATTATCTAATCTTTTGAGCAAGGCATCTCTATTTTAACCAACTGGCCCATCAAATATATGTCTTTCTCCATACCATAGGCTATCTGCATGCCAAATTTCATGATGATCCATTGAGTAGTTGAGGCGTGAAGGCATAACAAACAAAAAACAAACTCACTTAGACATAATACTAATTAGGATAGGAAAGGATTTTTGGATATTCCATTCCTAAGGAGGTAAAGAAGGGGTGGCAACCTTGTAACATAAATATTTGTCAAAAATCCAAAATTCCTTCTCCGCAGTCATCTCAATACTCGGACATGTCATGGCGGCGGCTGGCGTCGGTGTGCGAGCGAGCGCTCAGCCTCGCGCAGATAGCGCCGTCCCTCTCGCTCACCACACCCGGCGCGTCATCAGGCGCCGAACAGCTGCGACTGACCGCGCGACTGTCGCTGCTGAGTGAGTCGCTCGTCCGACCGCTGCCTAAGTATGCTTCGTACAAACAGGATCATACGTTGGGTAAGTTGCTTAGTTTCTTGCCGTTTATGTGTGTTCTACCGCTTGTACAACGGAGAGTGTTCTAAGGTATTGTTCGACTTGATGCCCATGGCTACCTTCCACCATCGCAACTCTCGCCATCTACGGGGAGTTCATCCACATACATTGAAACCAGAATTGTTTCGAACTGTGCGGGCTAAAAGGAGTTTTCTTCCGCGGACGCTCGGATTGTGGGCTGAGCTCCCCGCCGTGATTTTCCCAATGGAGTACAGCATGGGGTTCTTCAAAAAGGGTGTGAAGCAGTTTCTTTAGGGACAGCAACGCGCGACTGATACCCCTGGTGTTGCAAGCGTCCATAGGCTACGGTAACTGCTTGCCACCTTAGTGGGATAAAAAAAAAAGTGTATTCCGAACTGGTGGTAAATTCAACTGTATGTATCAATGTAACGTTCATAAGTGCCTTACTAGGGCCTAAACTGAATAAATGACTTTTTGATTTTGATTGAAGATGGGATGATGTGGCCGTAGAGTCAAACTATTCATTACTTAGTCATAAATAGGAAACTCACTGGCATTGAATTTGGCATTAGTTCAAAATTTTACACAAAAGAAGTGATTTCCAGCAAGCCTTTATCTTTAATGTTGATTTAAGGCACTGTATTCGGTACATTTAAAAGATAGAAAAGTCAGCATTTGGTAACTGAATTTACTGTGACATTTCTCGAATACGCCAAAAATGATAATTATTATGGGCAAGCCACATATTTTGACTACAGTCTGTAGAGATTGTGATGTTAGGGCTTGTAGAGTTGGGGCGTGTAGAGTTATAAGCTTGGCTCTACATGAGATCTGATAACTTTTTGACAGTGCAAGCCATATGTCTTGACAACATTTTACATACAAATGTTTCTGGTGGGATAAACATGTTACACAAACAAACCTGGAGATCGCTTAAGGATTTACAAATGAGCTATTTAGAAATCACAGAACCTACGGTGTACATTTTATATGAAGATTTTTTTGAACACTTCAAATCGCAAAAATTTACGTTTCCACATTTAAAACGACAACACCGCCTGCAAGGTGGCTCTTTTTGCTTTGAAACAATATAAAATGCAATGCAAAAGTTTTTTTTGCTGAGAACACATCTTTTATGAAAATTCGGGCTTGGGCCAAATTCTTGTGCTTATAATCTTGACACAACCCTCCCCTTCCAGTTCGGCGTCTACTCTCCCGCGAGACGGGGTGCAGCCCCTCCCCCGGGGCGGGCGGTCCCTCGGGCGGCGGGGCGGTGTTCCCGCCGCGGCTCCTCAAGGGGGTGCGGCTGCAGAGGCGCACGCTGGGCCACCTCTCCGCAGTTTACTGCCTGGTGTTCGACTGCACCGGGCGGTACGTCATCACCGGCGCTGATGATCTACTTGTTAAGGTACATATATTTATACAATACTATGTTATATTCACCGGTTCACTGGCCTTTTTAGCGTAGCTTATTATACACTATTTATTGATTTATGTTTTCCCTCTCAGGTGTGGAGTGCACTGGATGGCCGGCTGTGTGCCACACTACGGGGTGCAGGCGCTGAGATCACGGACGTGTGCGTGTCCGCGGACGGAGCCCTGGTGGCTTGTGGGTCCGTCGAGAGACTCGTCAGGGTCTGGTGTCTCGCTACTGGGGCACCACGAGCGGTGAGTACTAGTGTCTCCCCTCAGGTGAGATCACGGACGGAGCCCTGGTGGCTTGTGGGTCCGTCGAGAGACTCGTCAGGGTCTGGTGTCTCGCTACTGGGGCACCACGAGCGGTGAGTACTAGTGTCTCCCCTCAGGTGAGATCACGGACGGAGCCCTGGTGGCTTGTGGGTCCGTCGAGAGACTCGTCAGGGTCTGGTGTCTCGCTACTGGGGCACCACGAGCGGTGAGTACTAGTGTCTCCCCTCAGGTGAGATCACGGACGGAGCCCTGGTGGCTTGTGGGTCCGTCGAGAGACTCGTCAGGGTCTGGTGTCTCGCTACTGGGGCACCACGAGCGGTGAGTACTAGTGTCTCCCCTCAGGTGAGATCACGGACGGAGCCCTGGTGGCTTGTGGGTCCGTCGAGAGACTCGTCAGGGTCTGGTGTCTCGCTACTGGGGCACCACGAGCGGTGAGTACTAGTGTCTCCCCTCAGGTGAGATCACGGACGGAGCCCTGGTGGCTTGTGGGTCCGTCGAGAGACTCGTCAGGGTCTGGTGTCTCGCTACTGGGGCACCACGAGCGGTGAGTACTAGTGTCTCCCCTCAGGTGAGATCACGGACGGAGCCCTGGTGGCTTGTGGGTCCGTCGAGAGACTCGTCAGGGTCTGGTGTCTCGCTACTGGGGCACCACGAGCGGTGAGTACTAGTGTCTCCCCTCAGGTGAGATCACGGACGGAGCCCTGGTGGCTTGTGGGTCCGTCGAGAGACTCGTCAGGGTCTGGTGTCTCGCTACTGGGGCACCACGAGCGGTGAGTACTAGTGTCTCCCCTCAGGTGAGATCACGGACGGAGCCCTGGTGGCTTGTGGGTCCGTCGAGAGACTCGTCAGGGTCTGGTGTCTCGCTACTGGGGCACCACGAGCGGTGAGTACTAGTGTCTCCCCTCAGGTGAGATCACGGACGGAGCCCTGGTGGCTTGTGGGTCCGTCGAGAGACTCGTCAGGGTCTGGTGTCTCGCTACTGGGGCACCACGAGCGGTGAGTACTAGTGTCTCCCCTCAGGTGAGATCACGGACGGAGCCCTGGTGGCTTGTGGGTCCGTCGAGAGACTCGTCAGGGTCTGGTGTCTCGCTACTGGGGCACCACGAGCGGTGAGTACTAGTGTCTCCCCTCAGGTGAGATCACGGACGGAGCCCTGGTGGCTTGTGGGTCCGTCGAGAGACTCGTCAGGGTCTGGTGTCTCGCTACTGGGGCACCACGAGCGGTGAGTACTAGTGTCTCCCCTCAGGTGAGATCACGGACGGAGCCCTGGTGGCTTGTGGGTCCGTCGAGAGACTCGTCAGGGTCTGGTGTCTCGCTACTGGGGCACCACGAGCGGTGAGTACTAGTGTCTCCCCTCAGGTGAGATCACGGACGGAGCCCTGGTGGCTTGTGGGTCCGTCGAGAGACTCGTCAGGGTCTGGTGTCTCGCTACTGGGGCACCACGAGCGGTGAGTACTAGTGTCTCCCCTCAGGTGAGATCACGGACGGAGCCCTGGTGGCTTGTGGGTCCGTCGAGAGACTCGTCAGGGTCTGGTGTCTCGCTACTGGGGCACCACGAGCGGTGAGTACTAGTGTCTCCCCTCAGGTGAGATCACGGACGGAGCCCTGGTGGCTTGTGGGTCCGTCGAGAGACTCGTCAGGGTCTGGTGTCTCGCTACTGGGGCACCACGAGCGGTGAGTACTAGTGTCTCCCCTCAGGTGAGATCACGGACGGAGCCCTGGTGGCTTGTGGGTCCGTCGAGAGACTCGTCAGGGTCTGGTGTCTCGCTACTACAACTTAGGGAACAGTGCAAGTTTATTGAATTCAAATCAATGTCAGATTAGCGTTATTTCATACTTTTTAGTGTATTTTGAAGTCGTTTTTTTTTATTTTACTTTTTTATTTATGTCTTACTTTCTGTGTGTATGTAATTGTGTCGTATTACTTTGGAATAAATGTATTTTCTAATTGAGAACTCGTCACGTGTAGGTACTGCACGCGCATGCTGGCACAATAACGTCAGTGCACTGGGCGCCGCCGGCGCGCACGGACGTGCGGTGGCTGGCGAGCACCTCCACGGACGGGTCGGTCGCGTTCTGGACGTGCTCGCCCGACGGACAGTTCCTCTCGCAGCCCGTGCAGTACGTCGAGCGGATGAGGCCCGGCGCCTGCCACATGATCTGCGCCGCCTGGTCCGCTGGAGGGGCCTTCCTGGCGGCTGGGAGCGCTGATCAACACGTCAGGCTTTATACTGTGGAGCACGAGCCGGGCGGACCGCGCAGGGTGAGTTGAGAGCTATAGATTCTTGAAAAAATCTTTTAGTCCGCCATTTTGTATTATCAAACTATCGATAGTGCTATGGATTGTATCGATATCGTAGACCGACCAATACTATTGATCAAGGCAATACTATCGATATTATCGATACTTTTGAATCTCAATACTATCGTAGTATCGATACTATCGATAGTACAATACTATCGATAGTATCGATATTCAATTGAAATTCAATTGATACTATTGATAGCACTATCGATATTGTTACTATTTTCCGAGGTCACGATAGTATCGATAGACTATCGATAGTTTCTCTATTGCTATGCAACACTACGTCATTTACATTATCAAAAAATATTTGACAGGTAATTTTTCTTTTGTCAATAAAAAAAATACGAAGATATCGTGTGTTGAAGTTCCGCGTGACGTCACATTTGGTTAAACTATTAACAATGTACAAAGATAAAGCGCGTCAGAATTCTGGAATGGGGGCTCGTGACGTCACTTGTTCCTAAAGTGTACCACACCGTGACGTCACGCGGAACTTCAACACACGATATCTTCGTCGCTTTTTGTTTGATTGACAAAAGAAAAAAATACGTGTCTAATATTTTTGACCATGTAAATGGCGTACTGAATAGTATTTTTTCGGGAAACTACCTTATTAAGCACATCTCCTGTCTGTGTATTGGCCAGCCGTACGATAACATTGTGTTGATGTTATGTATGGTGTATGTTTGTATGTGTGTTGGCAGGTGCTCGAGACGGCGGTGCACGGCGACGCGGTGGACAGCATCGCGTGGGCGCACAGGGGACTGCGCTTCGTCTCCGGGAGTAAGGTAACTCAACATTCAAAATCATTTATTCAAATATACCTTCGCAGGCACTTATGAAAAGTCTCACTCTAATACTCTAATACCGGTTCGGAAGGTTGCATTTGCTGAGAAGAGCCGGCAATAAACTCGGCAATTACTCTTTTCAAAACAAGCTTAGATTCATTACATAATATTTACATTCTAATCGCACTGACAACAATTGCGTGCTCCGGCGCGGCGGCAACACTACAAAGTAGACTGAATCTATATTTAATAAGTAAATAAATAGCAAACTTAAGCAGACCACTCATTTTATATCTATAGTATAGTCTGCAAAAATCTGCTAAGCCCTAAATTGGGAATTTAATTCTGCTAAATCTGGTCATACTGTCTGCAATATCCACCGTGTATATAGGTATAACAAGTGGAAATTTCGAGATGGCATATTTTCGTAACCTATGTTGGGTTAGTCATGCTGAAGAACTTTTACTATGGGACCAACATTGTAATCTCAAAAAAATAATACTTTTCATACATTATGATCAAGCAAGGTTAACATATTGTAAGAAAAGTAATTTTTTTTTTGAGAATTCACTATATATTCCTTCCGCGGACACTCGGACTGTGGAATGAGCTCCCTGCCGTGGTTTTCCCAATGAAGTATAGCATGGGGTTCTTCATAAAGGGTGTGAAGAGATTTCTTCAGGGTCGGCAACGCGCGAGTGATACCCCTGGTGTTGCAAGTGTCCATAGGCTACGGTAACCGCTTACCATCAGGCGGCCGTATGCTTGTTTGCCAACTTAGTGGTATAAAAAAAAAAAAAAAACTATTGGTCCCACAGTAAAAGTTGTTCAGCATGACTAACCCAACATAAGTGTGCAAGACATTAGGGGTGGCTTTAAATTTTTATCGTGCTGTCTGATGGTCTGATACTGAATTAAAAACTGACTTCACTTTTGAATCTGATTTATTCCAAACACTGATTTACTGACAAAATCTGATGGCGTGCTTCCCACACGAAGCCAAGATGGAGGGCAAGAGAGAGTGTTGCCACACGACAACAAACCTTTTGCACTGACAAATACACAGATAATAAAACTGACCATTACTGACTACTGAATTATAAATTAAATCTAACACATGTTAATTTTGGATTAACAATAAGTTTCGAAAATATGCCATCTCGAAATCCCCACCTGTTATATTGTGTATTTCCAGGACGGTAGTGCGGCTCTGTGGACGCTCCACGCGACTCAATGGCGACACGTACTACTTCTGCCCACTGAGACGCAGCCCAGCGACGCCAAGAGACTCAAGGTAACTATATCATATTACTTTTTAACCGACTTCAAAAAAAGGAGGAGGTTCTCAATTCGGTTGTATGTTTTTTTTATGATTGTTACCTCATAACTTCGTCATTTATTAACCGATTTGGAAAAATCTTTTTTGTTTGAAAGGGTACACTTCCCGTTTGGTCCCATTGTCATCAGATCAGGATTTGATTACTTTTTAGTGTACTTTGAAGTCGGTTAAAGTTTTTTTGTAAAACTGCTAAAAATAATTTATACTCGGGGATAATGTAGCTTCCTATTAGTGAAAGATTTATTTTAATCCGACTGGTAGTTCCTGAAATTAGTTCGTTTAAAAAAACAATAACAGTCTTCCGCTTTATCATATTATTAGTATACAGCGTGTAAGGGACATCGCCGCACAAACGGATACCATGGGTCCAGGACATGATTCTGGACCCCCCCATGTTGGAATTTTTCGTCGGTTTTTCACATTTTTTTTTTTTTAAATCGTTTTTTTTTTACTTTAGACTGTTCATAATCGTTATTCTTACCTAACCCAAAGAGATTTAAAATAAATAAGTTATTAATTCATTACTTACACTAAAAGTAGCAATGTAAATAAAACTAGAAACGGAGTCTTATGGCGATATTCGCCTGCAGTCAGCGACATACTACGTAGGCACAACGTTATCGCGCGTTTAAATCGCGGTGTTCACGATACATTGCGCGCTCGAAAATGACAATTTCTATAACCGATCATTAGCGAGGTGAATGACTTTCACAATTTGATTAGTGGCATTAGGTGTAGCCTTTTCGCGAAGTTTGCGTTACCATGCGATATACACCCTGTATATGTATGTGTTGTGTGTCAGGTAACCATGGTGTGTTGGGACTGCAGCGACGCTTACGTCATCACCGCCGTCTCCGATAACACTGTCAGGGTGAGTTTGTACCTATACTTATGATTTTTACTATGTTTACTAAAAAAACCGGCCAAGTGCGAGTCGGACTCGCACACGGAGGTTCCGTACAATATTAACTAACGCAACTTTGCTATAAAAATATTGTTGTGTAAAAAATTTCATTTTTAATACAAGCTTTTTTTGGTACTATTTGTTGACTGTATTTACATTGCCTTCCAATATACTAATGTATACCAAATATCAAGTCAATCCGACCACTGGAAGTGGGTGAAATTCGACTTGCAAGATTCGACCCGAACAAACATACATACAGGTCGTTGTTTTGGTCAGCGACGAGCGACTCAGGGTCGATAATACAAATGATACTGGTGCTAAAAAAAATATAAAAAAAATACTTAATTTTTTTTTAATAAAAAAATAAAAATTTTGAAAATCATGTTTTTTTTTTTTTTTTTTTTTTTTTTTTTTTTATACCACTAAGGTGGCAAACAAGCATACGGCCCGCCTGATGGTAAGCAGTTACCGTAGCCTATGGACGCTTGCAACACCAGGGGCATCACTTGCGCGTTGCCGACCCTGAAGAAATCTCTTCACGCCCTTTTTGAAGAACCCCATGCTGTACTCCATTGGGAAAACCACGGCGGGGAGCTCATTCCACAATCTGACCGTCCGCGGAAGAAAGCTCCTTTGAGCCCGCACAGTTCGAAACAATTCTGGTTTCAATATGTGAGGATGGACTCCCCGTCGATGGCGAGAGTTGCGATGGTAGAAGGTAGCAGTGGGCAACAAGTCGAACAATTCTTTAGAACACTCTCCGTTGTACAAGCGGTAGAACACACATAAGGAGGCAAAGTCTCTCCTCAGACTAAGGGGCTCTAAACCGCTTGTGAGCTCGGGATCGTCAACAATTCTGATGGCACGTCGCTGAACCGAGTCTAAAGGCCCAAGCTGGTATCCAGGTGCTCCCGCCCATAGGTGACAGCAGTACTCCATATGAGGCCGGACTTGTGACTTATAAAGTTGTAGCCTTTGCCCCGATGTGAAGTACTGCCTCGCTCTGTTGAGCACTCCGAGCTTTTTGGATGCCAGCTTAACCTTGTCTTCCAAGTGACTTCGGAACAAAACGTCGCTAGAAATGTCGACGCCAAGGATCCCGATGCTTTGACTGATGTTCAAGGAGGTGTTCTGGAATTGTGGAGCCACAGACCATGGGGTTTTCTTAGCGGTGAACGCGCAGGCTTGAGTCTTGGTGGGGTTGAAATGGACTAGGTTTAGTCGACCCCAATCGGAGACACTAGTTAATGTACTCTCGATTTCAGACATCAGCCGTTCGCGGCTTTCCTCCACCTCGGAACGAGGGATATTTGCACGGCCCGTGTAATAAGCGTCCCCTGTACTGTCGTCCGCATAGCAATGAATGCCGTCAATAGGCAGCATATCATTGATATGCAGTAGGAACAGTGTTGGGGACAACACAGAGCCTTGCGGGACGCCAGCATTTATGTCCATGCTATCGGAGCAGCTACCATCGACGACGGCTCTTATGCATCTGCTGGACAGAAAGCTGGCGATCCACTTGCATAATCCCTCCGGAAGCCCGTATGCTGGTAACTTCGTAAGAAGACCCCTGTGCCAGACCCGATCGAACGCCTTCGCCACATCTAGGCTCACTGCCAAAGCCTCACCTTGGCTCTCGATGGCGAGTGACCAACGGTGCGTGAGATACACAAGGAGGTCACCAGCTGAGCGACTGTGGCGGAAGCCATATTGTCGGTCGCTCAACAACTCGTGATCCTCCAGGTATCTCAGAAGCTGCGTGTTGATCACACGCTCCATGACTTTTGAGAGAAGGGAGGTGATGGCGATAGGCCTGTAATTCGTCGGGTCTGATCTGTCGCCCTTTTTTGGCACTGGGTGCACGTGGGCAGTCTTCCACGAAGACGGGACTTCTTTTTTGGTGTAGGAAAGTGCGAAAAGACGCGTCAATACTGGACACAATTCAGGAGCACACCGCTTCAGAACCACTGCCGGTATGCCGTCTGGCCCACTCGACTTATGGATGTCCAGAGAAAGCAGTTCCCGCCGGACCTCCCGTTGGGTAATGCTTATCTCCGGCATGGAGCTAGCACACTGCGCGATGGTAGGCGGTGTGGCGCCCCCGTCATCCAAAGTCGAGTTCGAGGCAAAGAGAGAGCCCAAAAGGTCAGCTTTCTCCTTTGCACTATGGGCCAAGTTTCCGTCCGGCTTACGGAGTGGTGGCAAGGACGACTGGCAAAAGTTTCCTTCAGCAGCTTTGGCAAGAGACCAGAAAGCGCGACTTCCAGATGGAAGGCTAGTCAGCCTCTCACCAAACCTACCGACGAAATCGAACTTAGCCCTAGCAGTCATTCGCTTACTGAACCTCGAGGCAGCGTTAAATTTGCGTTTCGCATCAGAGATGTTGGGGTCCTGATTAGTTCGGGCCGTAGTCCAAGCCTCATACAAAGTCTGCTTATTTTGTCTAGCATCTTTGCAGGGCCGGTTAAACCACGGTCGTTTCTTCACCCCTGCAGCCACTAGCGGGTTTGGGATATAACATTCCATTCCCGCCAGTATCGTCTCAGCGACGGCAGCTGCACAGGTGTCAGGATCATCTGATGCGAAGCAAAGCTGCCTCCACGGGTACGTTGCGTAGAATTCACGCAATCCATCCCAGTCTGCTGACTTATAGTGCCACACGCGACGACGCCCGGGTGACCGGAGCACAACGGGCCGCGCAAAAGGCACCTGCGTCCGGATGAGACAGTGGTCCGATGAGCCAAGTGGCGCATCCACTGTCACTGCATAGTTTTCCGGTCGCGTAGTCAGCAGAAGGTCCAGTAAGGAACTTGTATGGCTCTCAATATCTGGGATTCTCGTAGGAGAAAGAACCAGTTGTGAGAAGCCATAGGCCAGGGCAAAGTCGTGAGCAATCCTCCCCGCAAAGTCAGTGGACCGAGAACTAAGCCACTCAACGTGGTGAGCGTTGAAGTCTCCTAATAACACTAACTCCGCGGAGGGGTACTGCTCCAGTACTTTGTCAGTCGTCGATTGCAGGTGCTCAAATAACCGGATTGTGTCCGCGTCACCGCTGTGGGACCTGTAAAGGCACGCGTAAACTTTGGTGTGGCCACCGTGATCTACGCGCGCCCACAAAATCGACAGGTCCCGGTCTTCTAGGCCATGGAGACGGTGACAGCAAATATCCTCCCTGACGTACATACATACCCCGGCACGGCGCACAAAATTGTGCTCCAACTTGTACCCGGGGTAGTGTAAATACGATGTATCATCAGGGCAGGATATTTGCGTCTCCGTTAGAAATAGCAGGGTCGGCTGTGCAGTCTCGAGATGTTGGTGGACTGCATTGATATTAGCGTGAAGTCCCCTGATGTTGCAAAAATCCATCGAAAGTGTGGACGGGGAGGCCGCTGAGGAACTATTTCTTTTTTTCTTTTTCCTAGCCATTAAAGAGGGATTGATAAGAGATTAAGAGGAATCGCTGTGCCAGCAGCGAAAGGGACAAAGTGCAATGTTATTCACCGACCGAGTGCTGGATAGGTGATGCGGTTTGTTGGTGCGGCAGCCGGAAGGGCCCCCGGTCCCCCCATGATACAGTTGGCCGGGTCCACTCCGGTCTCCTCCTCCGGCACGACCAACTATACCATGGATTATGCGCGAGGCGGCGGGTCAGCCTCCCAGGGCGGAGATTAAGTGATCCCTGGGCTCGGGACCCCTACAACCTGCGGGCAGCCAGCGGGCAGCTGTTTCACCGGGTCTCCCTGACCGCCGCAACAACACGCCGCGCCTGCACAACACAACGGTGGTACGACACCGCTGGTCCCCAAACACTGCCAGCACAGCGCTTCCTCATGGAGCTCTGGCGACCTTACTCACCGCAGGAACACAACACCACATTAAGCAGCGTTATTTGGCTGCGATCTTCTGTAAGGTGGAGGTACTACCCCAGTCGGGCTACTCCAAATTTCGAACGGGACAACCCGTTATGCCCTTCCTCTCTTTTCATGTAATAAGCTAAAGTGTAGACATAATACTCGACGGGAGTACGAGGGAGTAAAGGGGTGGGGCGATGGCGGCTTGCGCCTAGCTCTAGTCTGTGCACGAGCCTAGTAACCATACTTTGCGGTAATTTTATTTCAAATTGAATAAGGTATTTCTCGACATATTTACAGTATTTAATGGAATTAAGTCCATTTTTGGGGAATATATATTTTGTTCTACCGCTCCTAGGTCGCTTGTCGCCGACCAAAACAACATCCTGTATATACATTGCAAGTTAAATAAAAGCTTTTAAAACATCGCCAAAAAAAGACGTTTCTGGTATGGGCGTCCCCTTTTGTTTTTAATTTTATTTCATTTTTATTATTTTTTGTTATAGCGGCAATGGAAATAGATATTCTGTGAAAATTTCAGCCTTCTAACTATTACTGTTCATGAGATTCAGACCACTGACAGACAGACGGACGGACAGCGGAGTCTTAGTAATAGGGTCCCGTTTGGCACCCTTCGGGTACGGAACCCTAAATAAGAAGGGATACTCGAAACTCCCCGTGAATTTATCGTTGACCGCAACGTAATAGCGTGACAGTAATCGTGATAGTATGGCCCCTCTAATCTAGTGTTTATGTCAACCGGTTGACAAGCAGGCAGACGGGCTACCTGATGGTAAGTGGTCACAGCCGCCTATGGACGTTTGCAATACCAGGGGGATTGCCGATGTGTTGCCGACCTTGAAAAGCTCTTTTTACGCCTCTTTTGAAGAACCTCATATCGAAAAACCGTAATGGGGAGCTCATTCCACGTCCTAATGGTCCGCAGTAGAAATGTCCGACTGAACCGTTGTGTGGACGATAGAGGCGGCTCGAGGATATGAGGATGAACTCCACATCGCCGGCGAGCGGTACGGTGGTAAAAAGGTGATGATGGCACCAGGTCAAAAAGTTCTCGAGAACACTCTCCATTATACAGACAGTAGAACACACAGAGCGGCCCTGATTCTGTTGTTCACAACTAAACTAATTTTAATCTCACTATGTCTCTTTCTAACAAAGAACGTAAGAAAAGGATGTAAGAAATTTAGTCCTGTCAAATTAGTCCAATGCTTGTTTTCAATATAAATTTAGTCGCCATCTATCGCGGTTACGTCTAAATGATTAGTCCCGAAAAACAAGTCAATAATGTTCGTAAGAAAGAGATGAGATGTGACTAAAATTTGTTTAGTGCGATTTACAATAGAATCGACACCAATATCTCAAGGCCAGAGTGAATAGGTTTCTTCTGTGTAAGCGTGTTCCATCTTAAGCTTCTTCTTCGTCCCTTAGGGGCGGGCATCGAGGAAATATCCCTATAGAGTATACTGAACAATACAGGGTGTTGTTTTGGTCGGCGACAAGCGACCCAGGAGCGGTAGTACAAAATATATATTCCCCAAAAATGGACTTAATTCCATTAAATACTGTAAATATGTTGAGAAATACCTTATTCAATTTGAAATAAATTTATTGCAAAGTATGGTTACTAGGCACGTGCACAGACTAGCGCTAGGCGCAAGCCGCCATCGCCCCACCCCTTTACTCCGTCGTACTCCTATTGAGTATTATGTCTACACTTTAGCTTATAACATGATTTTCAAAATTTATTTTTTTTATTTTTATTATTAAAAAAAAAAAGTATTTTTTTATATTGTTTTTAGCACCAGTATCATTTGTATTATCGACCCTGAGTCGCTCGTCGCTGACCAAAACAACGACCTGTATAATTCCACAACTAGTCAGTGATTTGTCACTGAATTTGAACAGTAAGGACCACTCGCTGCGTCGTGTGTTTTTGACTTGGCCAATCAGAGTGCATGCATCCTTGTCTTAACCAATCAGCGCGCATTGTGGGCGGTGGGAAATTGGCGGAATTTATTTCAACCAAAATGAACGTCATTGCGCTTCAATAGGTTAATTGGCATTTGCAGATTTTGAAAAGAAATTACTTTTTTCATTTTTTAATTTTCCTAACAAAATGTATGGGAAAAGATTTTTCGATTTGTGACTTTCTTGGTAACCTAACCTAACTTTTAACCCTCCGGGGGGCAGGGTAGTCGCACCCCGGCGAGCAATTAGACACCTAGTCAGGCCTGGCTCATTTGCAGTTTAGGTAAAATATACTTAGGGCGCTTTCAATTTGTCGGACAGCTGCGGTGCCGAAGCGGTGCGTTTGTCGTATTGCGCATCGGTACCTCGAACGCTCGCCAACAGTACGGCAACCTAGCAAACTCCACGTGTTCATTTCGCTGTTGAATAGTGCGGTGAATAAGTTATTTACTTTACTTACCTCAATCTTATCAGAAGTCTTTCTTCAGCTGATATAGTATGTTTGAAAATAGTTTCTTGCCGCTGAATTTTACTTTTAACTTATTCAAGTAATTCGTAGAAACATTCCTAGGTAATTAAAAAAATTGCTTGGATCTTGTTTTAACCTAAGGTAAAAATTATATAAAATAAGGCCTAGAGATTCTTTGAGGGACAAGTTTAAATCTATTAATATAATGACAGTGTCGTCACAGTACATATATGAAAATCTTATTCATGTGAGGAAAAACTTAAATAACTTCCCTAAGAATAGTGACACTCATAGTTTGAACACTAGAAATAAGCACAAACTTGCTATACCTTTAACTCGGCTCAGCAAAGTCCTTAACTCTTTTAAGGGGCAATGTATACGTTTCTATAATAAAGTACCCAAAGAAATCCAAGAGCTACCTATCTACCTATACATAGATTCAAAAAGATAGTTAAACAGAAGTTATGCACGAAAGGGTACTATAAAGTTCCTGATTTTGTAGATGACAAGAATGCATTGAATGAATTGTTCGCTTCGCAGGCTATTGTTATATATATTTTGTAATTGTAATACTTCTAAGTACATATTAAAAAAAAAAGACTTGCTGAGTTTCTTGCCGGAGTCTTCTCAGTTCAAGTTGTATTTGAAACCGGTGTAGAGCCATTTGTTAACGATCATAAGTACCTTATCAGGGCCTAAATTGAATAAATGCTTTTTGAATTTGAATTTGAATATGGAAATCACCAACATGTTAACGAAAACATCGGTGATGCTCTTTTACGAGGTCGTCATTTTTGTTTTTGTTTCTGTTTGATGTTTTTCAACAAGAGCACTAACAGTAATGTTTCTTCTGCTGTCAAATGCTACCGTATGCACTGCTACCGTACCGCAGCCGCCAGGCAGCGGGTCATAACTACCGGCACAGTAAACGTGCGGCAGCGGTCCGACACGAAACGTCTAAATTGAAAGCGCCCTTACCGTGCCGATGTTGTCGGCCGCTACCGATCCGGGGCTCTACCGCGTAACTTTGGTGGTAATCGTAACGATCACCATTAATAAATTTCATCCAATCAGGGCCCGCGAATGGTCATCGTCGCGTCACATCGCGTGCGCGTCATTGGATAAAATAATTAATGGTGTTCGTTACGATTACCGACAAAGATACGCAATAGCCCGGCAGATGAGAGGAGCTGTGCGATCAATACTTATTATATACAACGTGTAACAAAAAGGGCAAAATACATCCGAAAGGAGTGATGACTACATCAGAGAAAAACTAAAAAGATCAAAATAAATTACTCAAAAATTGATACCAAATTGCTTTCAAGTTCATTGAATTAAAATCATACTTAACCAACGTGTCACCGCTCAACTAGGGTCATTATCTTCACTTTTTTTTTTATTAATTGGGCTTGCGTTTGGCCACTGATCCGCCGATAAGGGACGAAGACGAAGCCTAAGATGGAACACGCTTACTCAGAAGGAACCTATTCACTCTGGCCTTGAAAGTACCTAGATTGTAAGCGTCAAGAAACACAGACACCGGAAGCAAGTTCCACTCCCTTGCTCACACGTCACTTGCTAATATTGTAAATTCTCTTTCGTGATCTGTGCGCCTAGTACCAAAGAAGTCGTGACCTTTATGGACATACCCTTTTCGTTGATTTTTAGTTATTCTGTGGCTACAATAGTGTTGTATGTTGTGTCAGGTGTGGGACTCGCGCACATGCCAGCAAGTGCGGTCCCTGAGCGGGCATAGGGACGAGGCGTACGTGCTGGAGGCGCATCCCTTCCTGCCCGGAGTGATACTCTCCGCGGGACATGACGGACAGCTCTTCGTGTGGGACGTCGCCGAGGGAGAGGTAACACATATACTAGTGTTGTGTTGTGTTGTGTTGTGTTGTCACTTGTGGGACGAGGCGTACGTGCTGGAGGCGCATCCCTTCCTGCCCGGAGTGATACTCTCCGCGGGACATGACGGACAGCTCTTCGTGTGGGACGTCGCCGAGGGAGAGGTAACACATATACTAGTGTTGTGTTGTGTTGTGTTGTGTTGTCACTTGTGGGACGAGGCGTACGTGCTGGAGGCGCATCCCTTCCTGCCCGGAGTGATACTCTCCGCGGGACATGACGGACAGCTCTTCGTGTGGGACGTCGCCGAGGGAGAGGTAACACATATACTAGTGTTGTGTTGTGTTGTGTTGTGTTGTCACTTGTGGGACGAGGCGTACGTGCTGGAGGCGCATCCCTTCCTGCCCGGAGTGATACTCTCCGCGGGACATGACGGACAGCTCTTCGTGTGGGACGTCGCCGAGGGAGAGGTAACACATATACTAGTGTTGTGTTGTGTTGTGTTGTGTTGTCACTTGTGGGACGAGGCGTACGTGCTGGAGGCGCATCCCTTCCTGCCCGGAGTGATACTCTCCGCGGGACATGACGGACAGCTCTTCGTGTGGGACGTCGCCGAGGGAGAGGTAACACATATACTAGTGTTGTGTTGTGTTGTGTTGTGTTGTCACTTGTGGGACGAGGCGTACGTGCTGGAGGCGCATCCCTTCCTGCCCGGAGTGATACTCTCCGCGGGACATGACGGACAGCTCTTCGTGTGGGACGTCGCCGAGGGAGAGGTAACACATATACTAGTGTTGTGTTGTGTTGTGTTGTGTTGTCACTTGTGGGACGAGGCGTACGTGCTGGAGGCGCATCCCTTCCTGCCCGGAGTGATACTCTCCGCGGGACATGACGGACAGCTCTTCGTGTGGGACGTCGCCGAGGGAGAGGTAACACATATACTAGTGTTGTGTTGTGTTGTCACTTGTGGGACGAGGCGTACGTGCTGGAGGCGCATCCCTTCCTGCCCGGAGTGATACTCTCCGCGGGACATGACGGACAGCTCTTCGTGTGGGACGTCGCCGAGGGAGAGGTAACACATATACTAGTGTTGTCCCTTTTCTAGTTGTGTCAGGTGCGGATAGTAATCAAGATGCGTATGTATGTTTCGGCCTCGGAGGCGAGAGGACGTGTCCATATATGAGTGCTCCACGAATGTTTAAACACAATCAATTCTCGTCCCGTTCAAGCGGTCCGAGCTACCATTAGTTATCCAACTGCCCCTTATCCCTTCGCGCGCCTTATACAGACCGTCTGTGTTTAAGGGGAACCGCGGCCATTGTGCGCGAAATGCCACTGTGACGTATAAGACACAAGGTTTAATATTAACTGTCTTTTAGTTACTGTTCCATATAAATTTTAACTCTAGCAGGTCTTTCTTGTCTGGTCGTGCGCGCGACCAGTTATTAGTCGTAACTCGTAAAAGTCCGCTCTCTCCCCCTCCTCCAACCTTTACGTGCCTTACGAAGCCCGGAAAACGCTCGAGTTGGAATACCGAGCTGACAAATAGGATAGCTTCATTTTCACGGTAAAAACCTAATGCCAGCCTAACTAAATCAATCTTGTGACATTATGGTAGGTACAAAAAAAATTACACGCTTGGTTTTCATACGGATGGAGGCACTTGCGTTATTTATTTATTCAAAAAAAATCTAATTTCAAAATCATTTATTCAAATAGACCTTCGCAGGCACTTATGAAAAGTCCGACTTTAATACCGGTTCGGAAGGTTGCATTTGTTGAGAAGAGCCGGCAATAAACTCAACAATTACTCTTTTCAAAACAAGCTTAAATTCTATATATAATATTTACATTTTAATCGCATTGAGAGCTATAGAGCGGCGGCAAAACTACAAAGTAGACTGAATATTTGATAAGTACATAAATAGCAAACTCGGCGCAGACCAGCCCCCACAAGCAGCACCTGTTCACAAGTATGACGCGTGTGGCAGCCATCGCCCTCCTCGCCATATTGAAGTGAGCGGCCCGTCACACGACGCCGCCGCAAGCAAAGGCCTTATGTGTGTGGTGTTAGTGTAGATATAATATACACCCTATTCACACAAACACACCTACGCAGCATTAATATTAATTTTAATTTTAATTAAATTAACTAACTATAATTATATCACAAACTAATTTAACTTGTAAAGGGGAAAGAGGCTGGCTCCTGAGATACAGGCAACCCCTAGTTTAGGAGTCAGAGTTCACCATTAAACTGTACACTGTAAACTGTATAATAAAGAAATTATTATTATTATAATGTACTCCCAGGTGCTGTGCCACTTCCACAACCACATCGAGGGTCAGGGCGACGGCGCGATCTTCGACGCGAAGTGGGGCGGCGGCGCCACCATCGCCGCGTCCGACTCGCACGGACACCTGCTGCTGCTCGGGCTCGGCGAGGGCCACAGGCTGCTCAGGACGCTGCCCACAGAGCTCTTCTTTCACACTGACTATCGGCCGCTTGGTGAGTTTATATAGCTTTACTTGCTGCCCGGCCTGACTTTGTTCGCGTGGTTTATTAGAAAAATATATATAGTCGTTGAATTTTCTATTTTTCTGAGCTATATTCTTATTTATTTTTTCGTAAGAACCCCCTACAAAGTATTAGAAAATTTTCTTTTGATGGGGCCCTATCAGTAAAAATCGTCACGTTGTACTCAGTTTAATTTTAATAAACTTCCGAGATTTTCAGTGTACTCAATTACACATTGTATATGTCCCACTAATGGCCATAGGCCTCCTCTCTTAGGCGAGAGGGAATGGTCTGTAGTCCCCACGCTAGCCCAATGCGTATTGGAGACTTCACATCCACATCCATAGAACATAATATCTCAATGCATTCATCATCTATTTGCTAGCTTTTCGGTGAAGGAACAACATCGTGAGGTCTGTAACTCAGGTACAATGTAAAAAAAATATTTTTGAGCTCGCGGCCTGTTGGGTCGGGGGCCCGTGGCATTTTGCCAGCCCTGCCACCCTATTGTTACGACACTGCGGTGAAGTCAATATATAATTGGACTATTATACAAAAAACTTAAACCGACTTCAAAGTACACTAAGAAGTAATCAAATCCTGATCTGATGACAATGGGACCAAACGGGAATTGTACCCTTTCAAATAAAAAAAGAATTTTCCAAATCGGTTAATAAACGACGGAGTTATAAGGTAACAAACATTTAAAAAAAAAAATTCGATGATAACCTCCTCCTTTTTTTTAAGTCGGTTAAAAAATATGTCCAATATTTTTTGATAATAAATAAATAAATCTAATCTGATCGATCTAACTTACGAGGGACAAATTAGTATTATAATTTTGTTATCCAGACCGAATCATTATTGCATTTTTTTTTAACCGACTTAAAGAAAAGGAGTTCTCAATTCAGTAGTTTTTTTTTTTACCTCAGAACTCTTTCATATTCATATTCATTTATTAATTGTAACAAGTAACTATAATAATTCATTTATTAACCAATTTGGAAAAATATTTTTTTGTTTGGAATGGTACACTTCCCGTTTGGTCCCATTGTCATCAGATCAGGGTTTGATTACTTCTTAGTGTACTTTAAAGTCGTTTTAAGTTTTTTGTAAAACAGTTTTCATTTTAATAATTTTTTTTCCAAAGAACAAAATAACACTGACTTTATATTCAGTATATTTACAGTCTAACACAATAGTGTTTTAAAGAAAATCAAAAATACGGGTCATTAAAAGTTTTCTATTCAAAATTCAAAATCATTTATTCAAATAGACCTTCGCAGGCACTTATGAAAAGTCTGACTCTAATACCGGTTCGGAAGGTTGCATTTGCTGAGAAGAGCCGGCAATAAACTCAGCAATTACTCTTTTCAAAACAAGCTTAGATTCATTACATAATATTTACATTCTAATCGCACTGACAACAATTGCGTGCCCCGACGCGGCGGCAACACTATAAAGTAGACTGAATCTATATTTAATAAGTAAATAAATAGCAAACTCGGCGCAGAGCAGCCCCCACAAGCAGCACCTGCTAGAAGATATACTAAAATATAACTAATTTCTAGTTCGCGACGCCCTTGGCGGGGCCCTAGACGAACAAACAGAACTACCCCCACACCTGATGCCGCCCCCCTTCCTTGTGGATGTGGAGGGCGCCCCCCACTCGCCGCAGCACCAGCGCCTGGTCCCGGGGAGGGAGAACCTGGCGCTCAGCCAGCTCATACCGGCTGCGGACGCTGCTCGTTCCAGGGACCGGTTGGACCTCATGATCGAGGCGTTAGCTGCGGCCCGGACTCCACCCCAGGGGACGAATGAACATGACCGGGATGCTGGGGAACCCACTAGGGGGGTCTGGAGGTCAGTAATACTCGTCGAGGAAAGATCCCTTAGAGTAGTTATATCAAGCTGTAAAATTCCGCAAGTAGTCAGTGCTTTTGCACTGACTAATAAAATAAATATATCAGGACGTTCCTCACACACGGTCATTTGATCACAAACTAAGCAGAGCTTGTACACACGGCTACACATCAAGCTATACATTTCCAGTATAAGCTGATCTCGCACTGTATAGGATTTCCGTACAATGAGAGGTCAGCTTATATGGATATGAATAGCTTGATCTGTAGCCGTGCGTACTTTGGAAACCAGACAACTGATATAATGCATATACTACTTTTTGTTTGTAAATACATACTAACCCCCTTATTCATAATCGCTTTTTAACTAAATCAGTGTAATAGTGTGCCCCGTCTCACTCTTTCGATCACCAAATGCCACGTGTCAGATAAAGACTTCGGAATTTTAGCTAATCAACGTTTGATAACTTTATTATGAATAAATTAGCCTTAGTAAGTCAAAAATCAAAATCAAAAAGTCATTTATTCAGTTTAGGCCCTAGTAAGGCACTTATGAACGTTACATTGGTACATACAGTTGAATTTACCACCGGTTCGTAATACACTTAAACTGAGAAGACTCCGGCAAGAAACTTGTGGAAGATCTTTTAATATTACAGCTTTTTTTCCAAGTAAATGATCAATATCATATTGAAAAGCTTTGTTATTATATTAATTAAAATAATTGTTGCAGAGGCGAGGGCGTCCGTCACACGGCGGGTTCTTGGCAGAGCGGGGACCCGCAGCTAGTCCCCGCCAGTACCCGCGCCATAGTACCCCCGCTACCGCCCGCAGCGAGACTTGCCATCGAACAAGCGAGGTAATATTGATGACTAGCTTTCCCCCGCGGTTTCACCCGCGTTCCCGGGATAAAAAGTAGCCTATGTCCTTCTCCATACCATAGGCTATCTGCACGCCAAATTTCATCATGATCCGTTGAGTAGATGAGGCGTGAAGGTGTAA
>CATOBL010000005.1:0-23780 GCA_951394255.1 Polyploca ridens
AACTTCCTCTAAACGGTCATTATTCGTTAGTATTATTTATTAGTGTCTGACCGAAACAAAATTTGCAGCTGAAACAGAACCTTCAGCCTGGGTCTCTGTTTCGGCCGCAACCGAAACCGAAACTTATTTAAGAGTTTACACTACCCCAGCTCAAATCCAAGTTTTGCCCCCGCTTCACGGCCCGGCCGTGCAGCCCCCGCATCGCGCAGTCGCAACTATCTCACTCGCACGAGTTCATCACGCGGCAGGGGTCACGACGACTCACGAGTCGACCGTACGATAGGGTAAATACACCGTTATTTGACCCAAGTATGGAAATAAATAAAACGATTGTAGAAAATTACTAAAGCGCCGCACGATAGGGTAAATACACCATTATTTGACATCTTGTAACTAGGTATGGAAATAAATCAAAAATCAAAATCAAAAAGTATTTATTCAATTTAGGCCCTAATGAGGCACTTATGAACGTAAACTTACTATTAATATACTCTACACCGGTTCCAAATACAACTTGAACTGAGAAAGATTCCGGCAAGAAACTCGGCATGCTTTTTATTTTAAATGTGTACTTAAAAGTATTATAATTTACAAACGATATATTATTATATAATAATAGCCTGCGAAGCGAACAATTCATTCTAATGCATTCTCGTCATCTACAAATTCAGAAACTTTATAGTACCCTTTCTTGCATAACTTATGGTTTACTATCTTTTTAAATGTATGTATAGGTAGTTTTTGGTTATTTTATGGGTACACACGGCCACAGATCAAGCTCGACACCCTATATAACCATAACTACGCTACAGTCAATATACAAATACTCTAGAAAGGGATAGTGCAGGCAGACGTGGCCGGGCGGTGGTAGCGGCATGGGGGGGAGGGGACGGGGCGGTGTTAGCGGCACTTGCGCCGGCGCCGGCACCGGGCGGTGTTGTGCTTGGCGCTTACACACACAGAGGCGCACTTTTTTTTGCATTGTTTACTTTTGCAAGTTTTCTGTATTGGTTGCGTATTAGTATTTTGTATTGATGATTATTTTTTAATGCAAATATTTAAATCTATGTGATAGGTATCTATTTTCATTTTAAGTAGGTAACTCATATTTTTATGTTTTGTTAGTCAAAAATTGCATATACTATTAAATAACTAGGTTTAATTGTTAATTCCTCCCAAAGACTGATTCATTTCTAAGTCATGATTATTATTATCTAATTACACAAATAGGTATATTATAGTAGCTTTCCCCACGGTATCACCCGTGTTCCCGGGATAAAATGTAGCCTATTTCTTTCTTCATACTATAGGCTATCTGCGTGCCAAATTTCATAGCGATCGGTTGAGTAGTTAAGGCGTGAAAGCGTAACAAACAAACTCACATTCGCATTTATAATATTAAAGTTAGGAAGTATGGATTGATGTTCTTGCTCACATATTTTAATAGTGTTATTATTATTGTAATTTTTCATATTTGTTACTAATGTTGGCTCTTGAGTTAACCCGTTGGTTCTCGCGAGGGACGCGCGTCCTATTATAACAATTGATGTCATTGCTATATTTTTAACCGCGAGCCAACCGCTTAACTTATGTTAGATTAGCTATGTTATTTTTTATAGTTATCTATATTTGATTGTCAATTCAGCTTCAGCCTAGCGATCGTTCGGAGACAGCTGTCATGCTATCAATAAAATGGACCCCTCCCATTTTATTACTCTGAACCTTATCGATGTGAAAGTAAGATCGAATGCTTAGGACATTATAAATAAATATTTAGAATTAATTTGTAATTTCAACGGATTCTATGTCATAAAATAATTAATTTTAACCCTAACTCTAAATCTGTGAGTTTGACTCTTTTCATTCAGGCACTCAGCTATATATTTTCTCTAAACGGTTTGGCACTACCTATGTCATCATATCAGCACAAAGATACTCCACTGCTGAACATAGGCCTAGACTGCCACAATAAACAGTTTTGGGCCGCTTGCATCCAGCAGCACCCAGTGACTCTGACCGTCGTCGGACCCCCCTAAAAAGGAAGCTAACGCAATTTTGCTAAAGGAATTATTTTTTCAAAAATAAAAGTAGCTAAGTTACTCGTTATAACATCAGCTATAAACCAGAACAGACAGACAAAAATGTTTAAAAACTCAATCCGATTTTATTCAAAAAAAGTTGAACTCACATAAAAGCTTGTTGCAATGCAATACCTGTGGCAATACTCTTTAAAAATTGGAATGCCCAATATAAAAGAATATTTAAATCAAAAGCACTAAGGAGTATTGATATCAACTTCGATGCAAATCACCCCTAAAATAACTTTCTACCCCTTTTCAACCCCGTTAGGCGATGAGTTTCAATAAAATACGAAACATATCTTCCATCAATTCTGTTAAAGAATGTTTACCTACGCAAAAATTAAAGTAGATTGAACTAAGGAATCACGTTGTCCCATACAAACTTTGCCCCCGTTTTTCACCTCCTTAGGGGTAGAATTTCAGAAAATCCTTTCTTATCGGATGCCTACGTCATACAAAGAACACACGCTCCAAGTTTCAGGTCTCTACGATCAGCGGTTTAGGCTGCGCGTTGATCCATCAGTCAGTCATTCAGAAAAAAGCATTTTATATGTATAGATAAAACCTTATAAATACATAAAGATACAGTTTCTCAATAATCGTCGTTTTTGCAAACACGAACAAATAAAGATTGATAATTATGGATAAACCTAATTACTAAGCTGTCGCGGTTTGCCCCCCGTTCCCAATGTAAGAAGTAAGTAATATTATAATAATACTCGGGGATAATGTAGTTTCTTATTAGTGAAATAATTTTTCACATCCAATTAGTAGTTCCAGAGCGTTGAAAAAAAAAATCAAACAAAAACAATCTTCAGCTTTATTATATTACTATAGATATTAGTCTCGCTCGCCAAGAAAACAATGTTTTTTATTTTGTCCGTGTAATTTAAAAGCTGTGATATTATCTCTAAAGTATTTATTTAAAAAATATGATGTAAAGGGCACATTTAATCTACATTAAATACATAAACTAACGAAAATATTTAACTGGATAAGGATCAATACTATATTGGTCAAAATCGCTTAGAAAATAACCTTTTAAATATGAATATTTTTTAAACATAAAAATGGTTACTATATGTCAACCTCAGGCCTCAGGAGAGATTGGTATATGACACCGCGGATTTTTCTGAAGACAATTTGAAGACCTATAATTATCTAGGATATAATTTTGTTCTATCATCAATAGTTTCCGCAGCGCACGCGATATTAGGAATTTTAAAGGTATTTTTTTGCACCTTGGGTTATATTATTAGAGTTTTCATAGGGAACCCTATTTTTTGAAAATAAAATATACTTAGCGTATACTATTGCTCATGAATCTGGCTATCGTATACAAAAAAAACGAATCTAACTGGTAGTTCCAGAGATTAGTGCGTTTAAACCAACAAAAAATCTCTTCCACTTTATTACATTTACTAGCTGTCCCCCGCGGTTTTACCTGCGTTCTCGGGATAAAGAGTAGCCTGTAAATGTAGAATACTTGGGAATAATGTATGGGTTCCTATTAGTGAAATCAGTTTTCGAACCCGACTGGTTGTTCCAGAGATTAGCCCGTTTCAACAAACTTACAAAAAACTCTTCCGCTTTATTATATTATTATAATATAGTGCGTATCTCATATATCGTAATTGGTAAGTCTCGCTCGTCACGCAAACAACAAATTTCAATACTATATTGGTCAAAATCGCTTAGCAAATAACGTTTTAAATATGAATATTTAATATTCATTTTTAAAACATAGAAATGGTTACTGTATGTCAACCATGGGAGATAGGTATATACCACCTGAAACTGTTTTGTGGATATTTTGAAGACCTACAATTCCCTAAAACATCATTTTGTTCTATCATCAATAGTTTTCGCAGCGCACGCGATATTACGATTATACGTCTTGTATACACCTTGGGTTAGATTATTGGAGATTACGTAGGAATCCCTATTAATATATATATATATATATAGCCTATACTATTCCTCATGAATCTGGCTATCGTATACAAAAATATTTTTTTTAGATCGGACTGGTAGTTCTAGAGATTAGCGCGTTTAAACAAACAAACAAAAAACTCTTCCGCTCTATTATATTATTACTAGCTGTTCCCCGCGGTTTCACCCGAGTTAACGGGATAAAAGTTACTCTTTAATACTCGGGGATAATGTGGCTTCCTATTAGTAAAAGAATTTTTCAAATCCTACTGGTAGTTCCAGAGATTAGCCCATTTTAATAAACAAAAATAACTCTTCCGCTTTATTATATTATTATAGTATAGATATAGATATTAGTATAGGTGCATAGGCGCAGCGCAAATTGAAAACAATCTTATAACACAAATTATTACGAGACGAGCTCGAACCTGTTTTTACAATTGACTATACATCATACGTATAGGTATAGTATGGATGTATTGCTACGTACGGTTCCTGCGCGTGAGTGGGACGAAATAACAAAAATATATCGCGCTTACTCGCTCGATTCTCACCGTCCTACCTCAAATGGTCCAAAGTCCGATCAGTATAGGTTGACGTGGCGTTGAGTGTACTATATTATAGAAACGTATACATTGCTCCTTGAAAGAGTTTAAGACTTTGCTGAGCCGAGTTAAAGGTACAGCAAGTTTGTTCTTATTTCCATTTTTCAAAATTAATAAAATTAAATGACTGTTAAAAAGTACTAAAGCGCCATATGATAGGGTATATTTACAGTTATTGTATATCTAGTAGGTATGTAAATAAAATTTAAATTTAATTTCAATTCTAATACAATTAATATTGTAGACAAGTACCAAAGCATATTATTTTTTTACCTAAAGAAGACATTATTTTTAATCGACTTCAATAAAAGGACATTATCTATTCGACACGCATGTACGTAATATTATTACATAATGATAATATATTAATCGTAATATATTAGTACGCAATATATTCACATAATTCTGCAATACATTTGTGTTATAGGAGCGTTTACTCCAGATACCATCGGCAATGACGTCAATGCAAGCAATGCCGTTTTTGTTTGTGTTCCGTTGGTTTTTGCATTCTGTAACAAAATAGATTTTACTTCAATTGTGTTCATACTACTAAAATAATATGTGACCGTGGCCAATTACTGGGACAACCACTCTAATATTAGGGGTTAAAGTAAGAAATTGCCGATTTGTACTGAAAAATTGAAATTAGTTTTTTTAAATTTTACTTATTTATTTAATCAAAATAATAACCATTATTATTACACATTGCTGCCATCTAATACGAAGGTCATTTATGCCTTTGCGATAGAACTCTGGTGATCTAGATTCGACAAACTGTGTGAAAGCATTTTATACTGCCTCCTGAGAAGAAAACTTTTTATCACGTAGAAAATTGTCCAAATCACGAAAAAAATGGTAGTCCGTTGGAGGAAGGTCTGGCGAATACGGAGGGTAACAAATGGTTTCTAATTGCAGTGCCTGTAGAGTTAAAACGGTTTCTTATGCTGTATGAGGTCTCGCGTTATCATGGAGCAATAATGGTGAAGATCGATTCATGAGTCGGGGCTTTTTCACTGCTAGTTTTGCTATCATTGTTCGGAGTTCGGCACTGTAGACATCTGCCGTTATTGCTTGACCAGATCGGAGAAAGCTATAGTGAATAACACCATACTGAGACCACCAGACAGTTACCATTACCTTTTTATTGGTAAGCTTTGCTCTAGGACACTGTTGCGGCGTTTGACCTGGGGTCATCCACTGCATTTTTCGCTTACGGTTATCGTAAAGAATCCACTTTTCATCACATGTCACAATTCGATCCAATATTCTTTCATTTCTGTATCGATTCAACAAGGCAACACAATTTTCAACACGCGTTTCTTTGTTCAGATCAGCCAAATCATGAGGCACCCATTTTTCATATTTTTTTATTTTATTGATTTGACGCAAATGAGTCAATATTGTTGGTAAGGTACCAAGGTATCGTTAAACCATGCCGCTAATTCCTAGGTAGTTTGGCTCGGATCGGCTTCCACCATCTCTTTAAATTCATTGTTCCTGTGTGGGCGGTCTTCCACGTGGTTCGTTCTCCAAATCAAAGTTTCCATCACGAAAGCGTTTAAACCAAAATCGCACGGTGAGTTCATTAGCAGTCCCCACTCCAAACGCAACATTGATATTGCGAGCTGTTTCTTCCGCGTTAGTTCCGCGTCGGAACTCGTATTCAAAAATCACTCGAATTTTTGAAGTATCAGAAAGTCGGTAATCGAATGTTGCACATTTAAAAAAAAATCTTTCTTGTCTAAGCTGAATAAAAAAAACAACTGAAAGTAGATAATCGAATGTTGCACATTTTTTAAAAGAAGAACTTCATAGGTACCATGTGAAAGTTTCACTCAAAAATCTCAAATCATGAAGGTTCTATGTCAATTCGAAGTACCTATTACAATTAAACGGCAAATTCATACTTTAATCCCTATTATTTAGAGATCGGTAGGTAGGTATATATGTACCTATAAAACAGAGAAGCGGATTACCAGATAAACTCACAATTCTACGGTTTGTAAAGTCGTCAAATCAGGTTCGTTTGCATATTTGGAACTACTGGCATTCATGTGTTCCGTTGGTATCTGCAATCTGTAACAAAATAGGCTTTACGTTTCTTCTTTCATACTACTAAAATGATACCGTGGTCAATTACTTAGACGAATACCCTAATATTCGAACCTAATATATATAATAACCAATAAGATATTTATTGTAGTAATTCAATTTACTACATAATATATACTTACCTAGTAGGTGGGTACCTACCTAATAACCCGTGCAAACTTTATTTACTCTGGTATAAGGTAGGTGCAATTATGATTAGGTACATACGTTGGTATTTGCATTATGTAACAAAAAAGGCTTTACTTTTCTTTTTCTCATACTAATAAAATAGTATGTGACCGTGGCCAATTACTTGGATGACTACCCTAATATTTACCAATGAAATGTTTATTGTAGAAATTCAATTTACTACATAGTATATACCTACCTAGTAGGTAGGAACCTACATGCTTTGCTTACGTTGTTGTGAAAACATTTTAGTATCTTACCTTCTTAGCTAGGTGGTTGATACAAACGGGCACGGGTCCACGTCCGGTAGGTATATTTTCATCAAACTATAAATTTCCAGTATAAGCTGATCTCGCATTGTATATGATTTCCGTACAATGGGAGGTCAGAGGAGCTTATAATGGAAATTACCTACTTTTCTTACCCATTACAATAATCAGAGTCATAATTTATTGGTAGATACAAACTAAAATGTCTTCCTAGGTAAATCACAATTTTAGGTAGGTACTTACTTCAATATTTCCGTCTTTTTTTTCTTGTTCCGATCATTTCCCATTTTAAACAAAATACACTTCACTTATAATTTATTAGTTACGTATCTAAGTGGGTCGTGAGAGCAAGAGACGCGGATTCCCCGTTCGAGCGCCGGAGCGCGACTGAATCTGTGCGGCGGCGCTTCGTGCCACTCGCAATATTTGGGAATTTAACTTCTAACAATTTAAAAAAAAACATTATTTTAATTTCAAATCATATAGTACACGTATTGTACTAACTACAGTTTACACAAAAAGTTTCATTAGTATAGGTAAAGTATTAATTGACTAATGCGGTTTTTTTGGAAAATTCAGAGGGAAGTTTGTGATTTTTTTCTATCGAGAAAATGTTTAGGAATCGTGTTTTCACATCATATAGGACTCAGTATATATCCTCAACTTTACTATATATTTTTTTCAAAATTATTGATTCAATACTTTCATTGATATGCAGGACCAAACGTGAGAGGTGGAGCAGTTTTGAGGTAGGGTAAGGCCTTAACCTTCGGTCGGTCACTAAAATTATAATATTTATCATGATCACATGTTAAGACTTGATACTATTACTACAGCATCTTCGTATTGTATAGGAATATGTCATATCTAACTAGCTACACAAATTGATGATGATACAATCCGAATGTAACAATATTGAAAACAATAGTGCAACATACCACTAATCCGATAAAAAGAGTAAATAATTACATGGCCCGGTATAAATATGTAATCTGAATTGCACTTTGTTACTTCATGGAAAATCGTAAATAATCACCATTCATTCTGTGGTGCGTCCGCGCCGCGGTCAGTCAAGCGAGCCTACGGAATACCACAAATAACAGCACAAATTGTTTGGAAAGTGCAAAATTGAAGGTCAGTGTCATTTAGCATACCTACGTAAACAGTAGCCTACATTTACGCCAGAGCCATTAACTTAAATTTAAGAAACTTGAAAGTAATTTTAATCTCAATAGACATCCTGGGATCGAATAATCATGTTGCCTAATGATTTATTTGAAAACTAGCTTCCGCCTCGCGGTTTCACTCGCGTTCCGAAGCGATATAATTGTTTTCCAGGGATAAAAAGTATCCTATGATGATCCGGAACAAATTCTATCTATGTGCCAAACATCCGAATCCATTCGCTATATAAGTAGTTTGGAAATCTGGATCTGGATCATGGATCCTTGCAAAGTCTCGCATTAATACTATTAAGTAGGATAGGATGATAGAAAACTCCTTTACGGAGGTATGTAAGTAAAAAAATCCTTTCATCGGGTCTCGCCGCTAAGAAGTTCCCCCAGCCAATAGCACTGCACTCACATAAATAAAATATGTTTGGCATAAATAAATGTAATAAATAATACCGGCCCGAAAAAAGAGCCTTGCAAAACCTATAAAAAAAATTTCGATTCCGTAGGTACACTATTATTACTTTTAAAATTTTAGTTAAAATAGTGCAATGGAACGCTGGAGTGGTAAAGTGGGTGTAGTGACAGGCGCCAGCGCAGGTATCGGTGCTGCGATCAGCGTGGCGCTCGCGAATGTGGGAGTGCGCGTGGTGGGGCTGGCCAGGAGACCGGCACTGGTTGATGTAAGTTGTTTATTATAAAGTTTACTTGAATGAGGAAATAGTACAACAGTCAAATCTGGTTACTTAATGTACCTATAGGTAATAATTTTGTCATTCATAAAGGAGATCCTCGCGTCATATTTTAGTTATGGCAAGTGTAATGAGTCTTGAAGTAAGCAGTGGTTAGTGAAAATTGTCGTAAGACTAGTAAGTAGGTAAACTAATTGGGAACTAGGAACCTTTAAAAAAAAATTGCGTAATAAAAATGAAAAGTATCGAAGAAGTGTCTAGGCTGTGGCCTTGATTGAGGTGTAATTTTAGTTCATGTCCGGAATGCCAGGGGAAATCTAAAAAATCCAGCATTTCCTAAAACGATGTAGGTTGGTAGGTCTTACCAAATGTTTTCATGAAGAATAATATAAAAACAGCTACAGTACCCCGAGTGTAAAGAATTGACGTTAGTGAACGCTTACTAATGCGTTTGCGTTTACGACACTTCTCTATAGGAATTGACACAGCGCCTCTAACGGAATACTCATGGTACTAATTTCTCCCTTACAAAATAGTTAACGCAAACGTAATGCGTAAAAGTCAATTCTTTAGCGTAGGTACTGAACTTTTTTTTCGTATCTACATATCAATCTCTACACCTCATTACGACTGACCATAACATTAGCCTTACTGTGCCAATAATTGAACCGTGAAATGCAGTCACATTGTTATACAGAAACTGCAATCAGAGGTGCGTGGAGAAGGTTGCATACGCTCAAGGCAATGCGATGTGTCCAAGCCGAGCGAGGTGGCCGCCACCTTTCAATGGATCGAAGAAAACATTGGACCCATTCACATTATTGTCAACAACGCAGCCGTCTTACCCAATGGACACATTACTGGTAAACATGAATAATGATTTTATTCTGTATATTATGTGTATGTATGTATGCATACATACGGGTTAAGAAGAGTGGTGTAGCGAGATAGGTATTTATTCCGTTTTTTTACTATAATATATGTACCGTAGTTTTAATTATTATCATATGCCTGTGTTCGACCACAACTCATCATGGAAAATGATGTGGCCGACCGCCGAAGGTGGACATGGCTAGGGGAACTGACTTTCAAGTGTAACTGCCGGTATACACCGATCGGTGCTGACAGATACTTATGCCCGGTTTCAATAAACAAAAACGAATCGTTTTGCTTACCAATGGTAGGTTTTTTTATTGCCAAACTGGGCATATAAATCATTTCGTAAGCTAATTTTACCTGTGATAGCTACTTCCATATGGGAGGGTCTGCTATGCATAGCTTTGAGGTCTTTGCTTCATTATTAGTAAAGATATAAGTCATAATTTTAATAAATCTTAACCGATACCGGTCCGTAAATTATTGAAACCGGGCCTTAGTATACTCTACTGAGGTGCTAGGTTGGAATGCTCATACACCGAGAAATCAGAAAGTCGAAACGTTTATTCGTGTTAATCCTATCGACCTATCGGTAAAACATCGGAAGTAATTTTGTAAATCCAAGAAATATTAGGTTCAAGTAATTCTGAGGCATGTAACAGACAACAGCTTCATGTACCAAATGGAGGTACTTTCGGACTTTGGGTGCACCGAATTCCCATCGATTTTAATTATCGGATAAGTAAATTCAAAAGCTACATTTCAGATGTTGGTGATAAAACACTGAGCGAAGAAGACTTGTTGTCGGTGATCGACATCAATGTGAAGGGACCTATCTTGTGCACGCGGCACGCTGTCGCCTCCATGAAGAGACACGGGCTCGATGGCCACATCATTAATATTAACAGGTACTTTTTATAAGAGCACCTATATATTTTTTGTAACATGTACGAAGAGGCTGACTATAGGCTGATTGTGGAAGCATTGATAAATTGACAAATGTTGAATTGAATAGCCAAAATTAACCAAGAAAGCAATCGCAATCTCAGCAACCGAATTTGATACTCCAGGTGGCAGGTGTATCTATAGTTATTGCTAATGATAAATTACTTTAGTTACCTACAATATAGGAAACTTATAACAATGATTGCAGCATCGCAGGGCACTACGTGCCTCTAGTGGACTCGTTCAACGTGTACCCGAGCTCCAAGCACGCGATCACGGCCTTCACCGCCTCTCTCAACAAGGAACTCGCACAATTTAACAACAAAATTAAAACTACGGTACGGTACTAGAGTTGAGGCCTACTATCTAATATAAATAAATGCGAAAGTGAGTTAGTTTGTTACTGCTTGAAGAAATTTGGCACGCAGTTGAATCATAACCTGGAATAACGTATATTAGTCCTGGAAAACATAAGATCCCTCGGGAACCGCGACCGAAAACTAGTTAGTTATAGATAAATTCACAAAAACGCACCCGGTTATTGTATGATCCAAACTTATTGGCGGCTGTGAATTTAGGCGCGGAACGCTGCACAGTAGCGAAAACGAAGGTAGGCGGTACATTCGAAATAATACCAGATCACTAATGACCGATTCCTAAAAGGAGAATGGCGAGATTCCATACATGCTTGGACCTACATTTTTTTGTAACGTATATGACAACCACTGTTGAATTCCTGTAGATTAATAAACTGTTATTCTATTTCTAAAAAATATTTTAACAAAAAAGCTGCAGTTTTTTTTTATTTGAGTTAAAAGGTTTTATAGGGTATGTCGATTTTGACGTATCTAATGAGTAACGTTCGATATACCTATTATAAGTACATTTTAAAATGTGGATGAAATCCATTTAGTTCTACCCGTTGGTTCTCGCGAGGGACGCGCGTCCTATTATAACAATTGATGTCATTGTTATATTTTTAACCGCGAGCCAAGCGATTAATTATGATTTTACACTAGTTTTGTAGACAATAGAGACAGATAGATGCTGAATAAATATGTTATTTAAGTACCTAACAATTGTTTCTAGTATAGGTACTTACCCAGGTAGGTATATCCTACTGGTAGGTAGTAGGTACTTTGAAGTATCGGGACATGCACAGGCTTTCAATAAAACAAGGTCATTTTTATTTAGGTTTTTATTCATCAAAATAAAATCCAATGACAATATTGTCTAAGAATTTTGCCAGTGGATTTATATTGCGTTCATGCAAATCCAAATAACGATAATCTAAGGTCCATTCAAATGCCGTAGTCACGTGTAGAAAAGAAATCGGTATCCATAGAAAAGCAAAGGGTCGTGGTGTAGTCAGGAGTCAACCAAAAACCGAAGGAATGCGCACAAAAAGAAAGTACCTTTTGAATTGTGTGACAGTCACACAATGTCAGACAAATCAATCAACTTCTTATTAGTTTTAAGTTTGGCAATCAAATCCAAATTAAGACTTATTTCTGCCAGTGTCGAGTTATATTATAATTTCCCGTCAAAAAGTCGATCAATCAACTTCACTCAAAGGGCTCGCTGACCATAGACTACGTACGCGTTTCATTTGACGTAAAAAAATGTGTCATCGTGTTATAGTGTTAAAAAGATTTTTTTTCTCATAGAGAGTTTGTATTAATAAATGCAATGACATTTTCAACTAAACTCTGTTAAAAATAAAATTATTTATCATTATTATGACTAACAGAAATGTTTCAAATATAAAAAAAACATTGTGGACATATGTTGTTTAAAAGTAAAGGAACATGGAACGACATTATGGGTGCGTTCCAAATCACAATCAGCTTAACTAACAGCCTAAAATATATAAATGTATATTTCTATTTTCTAGACATACTGCTAGTCCTGAAAAATATTGAATTATGTTATTTAATTTAACTTTAATAAAGCAATTTTTTGATATATATTAGGTCGTTATACGCAGCTAGGGCCAATTTCGCCATTGTCCTTTACGGACCGTTATCGGTTAAATTAAGGCTCTTATATCTTTACTAATAATGAAGCAAAGTCTTGAAAGTTTTGCATAGCAGACCCTCCCATATGGAAGTAGCTATCACAGGTAAAATTTGCTTACGAAATTATCAACTTATATGCCCAGTTTGGTAATAAAAAACCTACCATTGGTAAGTAAAACGATTCGTTTTTGTTTATAGAAACCGGGCATTAGAAAACACACAATGCGTTATATGTTGTTTACCTACTTTAAATGTCAAATCTTTTAGTTAGACCGCCGAAGTGCCCGAAGGGTCAGTTCACAACGAGACGCGACGCGGCGCGCACTTTTTAAATAGCAATAAAATATAAAACTTCATATACTACACAAAAAGGTAGGTACACATTGCAGTGAGAGAATTCCACAATACGCCTCGCGGCGTCCCTCGCTAGTCACTTGTCACGAATTCTCTCATTGAAATGTCTCCAAGTTACATGATATACCCCACTTTGAGAGACCCTGGAAATATACCTTCGCATGCCACTTCTGACTCTAATACCGATTCGGAAGGTTGCCTTTGTAAGTATTGCTTATGGAAATGTTGGCAGAGTTTATCCCCTGGCGCAGTGGCTACGGACATGCTCGGTCCTGAACTGGCTACTGGTATGCCAGTGCTGCAACCTGGGGATGTAGCCAATGCAGTCCTCTATGTACTGGGTACACCGCCCAATGTTAATGTGAGTATCATACATCTTTGTATTTATATTTCAATATTTAGGATGGATACGACAATACATTAAACCATGTAAAGTACCTATCTACATACATTTAAGCCGCGGAGACCTTTTGTATGAAACAACTACTGTTTTTTGCGATTTCGAAGTTGGTCCCATACAAAAAGTTGTTCCTGTAGATAAGGTACAAAACCTTTTAAATATGAAAACAAAAATATTTAGTGAAAGATTTCTCAAGCTCCTGCCTATTCATAAATTGAATGTAAAAAAGATTTACCATAAAAAAGTGGTCTTCAATGACTAATATTTATTCGTTTGATCTTTTCAGATTACCGAGCTAACTATAACATCAGTGACGGAGAAATGGCTGTAGTATCGCCGGGTCCGCTCTCAACATTCATTTCATCACCAATAATCCTATAGTGGTGCTTGTGATAACCTTATATATTTTAAAGATTGTGATTAAAATGTGAGACGCTTATCTCAGTTTTTGATTTGCCTTATGAACCATTCCTTTGGTAGAATTAATTTAAAATACAGAATAGGTACGTGACTCATCGAAGCCGACTTACAATATATCCTAAATAGGCTAGTAACGATGTTGTCCAAACAAAATATCTAACGATCTAATCTATCTAAGGAATCTAAATGATGGCTAAGGATTGACAAATAAAAACATTCGTAAAGCTAAAAATATTTACTATCACGCCTCATATGGCACAGGTGGTTAGACAGAGGTAGCGTTACGTGGTGGAAGACGTCGAGGAGGAAGACGATGCCATGGCGAGGACACTCGTCCCGAACTGAAGGAAGGCTCGCAGAACGTCCATCTTGAGGGTCCACAGAGGAGACGCCTGCTGGTGGTCGCCTTGACTCTGTGGATATTGAATGGTTACATTAGCAAAGTTAAGATTATTTCTACTCTTAGAAATGTAAATAAGTATATCCCAGTAGAATGCTAAGGAAATATTTTGGGAATTAAGATTTTCACAAATTTCAATATCTTTCGTAGCGATAAATCGATAACTGATTTATCAGAATATCTACTTAATTTACTGTATTATACAAGAACGGAATGAATCAGAACTACAGTGGATCAGGTTGGGATTGGGACCTATTAGTAAGGTAATTGAAATAAGGTAAGAACATCACGATATTTTATTTTACAATACTACTTTATAAACTTTACACAAGTTCTAATTTTAATTTTCACTAAAACCATTATTTTCCGTAGTCACCAGGGATGTGAGCTTCCCCCTGAGCTGGTCTTGGACATGTCTCCAAGTAGGGACATGAGGAAGCTCAGCACGAAGCCCGCTGAGTCAGCCATGGGCATGGCGTTCTCTTCGGAACTAGCGTCGGGATCGCCACCCTGAAAATTTCATTATACAAAAACCTTGCGAGAAATTTTGAGGCACAAAGATTAGCGGACGTTATTTCAAAAGATTTTCAAAGATTTAGATTAGTAATTAATGTTAACATACCGCGCTCGTTCCTTTAACTAATTTCGATAACAATTTTCCAAAGAATGCTCCGTTATTTTTCTGAAATCAAATTAGTTTGTTTTAACTTGGACACGTCATTTTTAATTATACATGCATTTTCCAACATATTATACATACCGCTCCACCTCCAGTAATCGTATCCAATGATGTAAGGAGGTAGCTTGCTATAATTTCTCCAGGATTTTCTGCGCCTTCCGACTGTTTAAACAATTCTTATAATGAAAAACCAACCATAAAATTTATTAAATACAATCCATAATAGATAAATCATTGATCATACCAGTAATCCAGCAAATAACCCGATTCCAGAACCAATCAGACCATTCAGATCGAATCCATCTCCCTGAAATTGAAAAAGATCTAAAATAGAGTAAATGATTCTTAAGTTTATTAATCAGTATTTTTAATAACCACTTACACTCAAATTCGCCACAATTCCACTAACTGCAGCTAATAAGGAACCCAAATCAGATTCTCCATCCTCCTGAAAAAATATATCTTCATTAGTATGTTTCAAATAAGAAAAAAAGATGGTAAATCACTAGTCCTACTTACTCCACCACTTAATCCAGCTAGCAGACCTAAAATTCCACCTCCCTGTCCATCACCCTCGGGAGGCTCATCGGAATCATACTCCGAGTCATTAGATGCTGAATCTTGCTTAGAAGCATTTGTATTATCGTCTCCATTATTGTCTTCCTCAATACTTTCTTCAGCCGCGTTATCATCTTCCTCTGAAGTGCTCTCTGAACTTTCGTGGTCATCATTTTCTTCCGTCTCTTGTCTTTGGAATGGAGGAGGTTTCAAGTCATAGTCGATCTCAATGACATTATCTGCGATGTCTTGGCGACGGATCGGGGATTTTTTGTTAATTTGTTTTTGTATCCGTGTTGCAACTTGACGAATCATGTTGTTTAGTAATGCCTGTAAATTTTATGGAACCTAGTAAAATATTTAAGCTAGTAAGCCCATTAAGTAAATGCCCATTTTGTAATAATGAGTTTATTCATGATTGAAAATTAGAATAGCTTAAAACAGTGCTTACCTTGTTATTGATTACTTCTCTGCAATTTCAAAACTTGTGCAATAAATGTGCAATATATTAACTTAAATCACTCGGTGCCGAAATCAACCACAAATATCGTACGGTATGATTTGTGCCAATAAATAATATATTAGTTCGGTAAAAAACAAACAATTTGTTAGTCCACTCATTCGTTAATTAATGATGCTTAATTATTTCAAAACATAGCGTGCTCACAAACGTGTCATAAATAAATAAAATTGTTCTTATTAATATTTAATTAAACAATTATTTTTAATATAAAACCTACACTAGATCCACTACTCGAACTGGGGAAAAAGGCGCCGGCTAGGTTGAGTAGGCTCAATATACTACTTCCTCCACCATTTGACGGATAATTCGGCACGGGGTCGTTGAAGAAGTCATCATCATCATCATCATCGGATGATATGTCGTAAGGCTTCGCTGTCTGCACGCTTGTGGATGAGACGGCAGAATCGGGGCTGGCTGTCGCTGATGGGGGATCACTTGCAGCAGTTCCAAAGGTTTCATTCTGAAAATAATGTTTTTGTTACCATCATCCCCACCCATTAAGATTTTATACGCAATCTAGGTACAATAGATAAAAAAAAACATGGTGGAACGGTCCTGCAGTTCATAATTTTTTCACCCGATACTTACAACTATTCAGGTACCAGTCGTCATAAACTAGGTAAGTTACATGGTGGTTGATGCAAGAAAGGTTGTATAGGACATGGGTCGGTCGTTGTACTGGCTGAGAGCAGTGCTAATCATCATCATCATCATCATCAATACGTACAACCTCTAAGTTGCAAATTACAATATAGTGCTACAAACTTATCTGGCCCGGTGGCCAAAAGAGGAACTAACGACGTCAGTTTGAAATGTCAATCTGCCTGCCAGTCGCTATTGGTTGTTTGCTCCACCAAATGCGATAACAGCGGCTCTCTCACCGGGTCAGATAAGTTTGTTGGACTGTAGCTCTGTACAAATTAAAAATAACCTTTTCAATAAAAAATCTGGACCAGTCAGTTTTTTCCGTTCAAGTTGATGCAACCTTCAATACTTTATTAAACTTTCAAACCAAGTAAATATACATAGTTCGCTTGCACGATCGATATTAGTCATACTAACAATTGCCTTCCAACGTCGCAATATACAATATTTGGCGTAAATAGTGGTACAACATTAAGGGCTGGTCGATATAGGGGGTTTATTATTGTGGAATAAATATGTTATAACATGCAAAAAGCATAGTCAAAAAATTATGTCATCTGTTGAAATTACAACCAAATTAGTAGCTCAAGATATCGTTATTTATTTTCAATAATAAAAAAATCTGAGACCAGTGCCAAAAAGTGAACCAAATTGTGGTAAATATGTGATAGCAGAATATACGGTATATCTACCAACCCCTTAAAGTTGGATCAGTTACTACTGGTCCAATGTTACTGTTACTGGCGTAAATCGCCACAGCCTTGTATAGGTAGCGGAAAAGTTAATAAAATATAAGCATTTCCGAAAAGTTTTTTTTTAAAGTTCCTACTTCCACATAATATGACGAAGGTATTCAAATAACATTATTGTAAAGATTTTCTAAAAGCCATTGGGAAAATGCAAATAGAAGAAGGAATATTCGCTAGGTACCTACTAACAATATCTCGTCGTAGAGTGCCTAGCTAGTGGTTTGATTTGTACCGTCATTGCTGGTATTGGGCGATAGCTGCAAGTAACCGTTTCTGGTTTACTAAAGAACCTTGTACGTAATCAAGAAATCTTAATCAATTTAAACTATGTAGCTAAAACTAGAGTTTTTATGATAAGTGTCGAATAGAATTGGCAATTTGCTAATGACATCACAAAAATAATGAAATGAAAAGTGTGCATTAAAAGTAGCATATTGTACTATAAATTATGAACTGGTTTAAGCAGGAACGTCTGACTGAATCGTGGATTTCACATTACTGACAACATTTTCTTGAGAACGCTGCCCATTATACTTATAAACGATTATAATATACCTACAGAGCAAGTCATACGTCTCTCCGGAGGCTGAGAGGTTCTATCTATCCCGTCAGTATGTTCAAGATTGTCATCGATCCAAGTGCGCTTATGCACCGAGGTAAGTGGATCTAACTGTGCACCTAAGCGGGCGCTTCTCATTTAGTTTAAAGCCACAAAATAATTATTCATTCACATGCAAAGTTGTTTGGTTGAGTAAACCTCGATCGAATATCTATTACGATGGCGGGCATAACTGCAATAAATCTTAAAATGAAATCTTACAAGTCAAGTCCTACACATGAAATCCCCTACATCCACCATTTCACTGAGACTATATAGAGAAGCTTTGTAAGAACACATTTTTCACTTACAGAATTTCCAGTATTCGTTTCCATAGTGCCAAGTTCATTGTCTGCCACTGCTCTCCGCCGCCTCACAATATGAGTAGGAATGCTGAGAGCATCCATCACCAGGGAACACACCAGGATAACGGCCAAAGTACGTCCTCTCGCCATTACTGCTAATTCTGTAATGGCTGGAGAACGAATTCAGAACTATTATGTAAATACGATGTGCAGTTTGTAATGTATCAAAAATGCAGTTAAACCTGCGCTAATGTGTACATTAAATCGTAATTATGTATTCACTAATAATACAAGTTTTTACAAATTATTTCAATGAACAATGGAATTATTTTAACTTTTAATAAGAGCAGTGATCTGATTAAGGTCTGAACGTTAAAGTAGGTCTAACCTTGAGGGCCGAGTAGGTACGTACGACAGGTTATGAATTCGAGTTTACATATTGACTCATGGATAAAAGTAGGTAAAAACTGAAAGTGTCCATGACGCTTGAACAGCCCTACAACGAGGAGGTAAAATGATATGATATGATAAGGGTAGGTACAGAAGTGCAGGTTTCTATACGATAGGGTTTAGGGTAACAGTACCTCTACCATGAGTTTTCTACATTAACGTAATCTACACTCGCTAGCGACTACGATGATACATTTTGTATGAAATGCTTCCAAAAGTGTCCACTAGAGGCGGTGCTCGTTATACAAAATATTCACCGTAGTCGCTAGCGTGTATAGATTACGATAGTGTAGAAAACTCATGGTAGAAGTACTGAAATCAGAATAAATTAGGGTCAATCTTCAAGTAAATTTTCCAATGGCGCCATTAAAATCCTATAGACTGTTTTGTCTATTGTTAGCCCAAAATTAAAGCAGTGTTAACAAGATCAAAAGGTCACGGTTTGAGAAAGGTATTGGTTGATAGCGGGCGAGTTTGTTATTGTTTTGGTCATGAATTAATAAAGTACGACATACCTGCGTATGACTAGATGTTGTTGTATCGATATACGTGCGATGATTGGTCAGGCGCACTCGGCTAAGAATATCTTATAACAAAACTGGGATCCTGTCACATGTACAGGCTGATGTTCTACGAGATGCGTATAAAAATAACTAATTAAAGCGATTTCTTCGGTCTCCTTTGGGGAAAATGATAGGGACATTAAGAACTTATCGATTTTTAGGCCTCGGGGCATAGGTTCAATTCCCGCCAACATTTGTGCTAATGAACATGTCTGTTTGTTCCATACAAGCACTGCTTAGTTTGGGATCAGATGACCAGGTGTAGAATATCCCAGCATATTTTGTTTCTCATTGGGTACAAACAGGGCCGTCTCTAGTCCATGCAAAGCCCGTGTGCAATCAATACCCTGGCGCCCCCCAGTAGGCGTGTGATCAAAATGGAATACCAGAAAAAAAAAATATCACCGCACTTTTAGGGGGCGGCAAAATATCAAAATAAATATAGGTATCTAATAAATATTTAAATCCGTTTATTCAGTGGTGGATTTCTTTATTAATTTCTGCCGCCCTTATCTCTACAATAGGGATGATTCCTCAGCAAAAAATAAAATAATTGTTAAAAGAAAAAATTCGTGTCTAATATTTTTTGACAATGTAAATAACGGACTAAATTCTTCCTTCCTTCCTTCCTACATTATTTTTACAATAGGTACAACAATTTGGTTGAAATTGCATAAGATTTATTTTTGGATATTTTTCTGAGTAAATCAAAGTACAATCATGTATATGTAATGTATACTTAATTCTGCTAGACATGAGAAAAAAAAATTCCCCAAAGTTAGGATTTCCTAAGGGATTGATTGGTGAAAATGGTCCTAAGATATAAACATGACTGTTATACGCACACGCTGTAGATAGAGGCGTGGTGTCCTACCGGCGCGGCGAAGGTCTCACAAAACATGGACATTACCGCGGAGGATACCGCGGCCGCGGCCGGAGGGCACCGCCACCGTTGCGCCACTCGAGTTGCCAAACCGACTCGTCGCCTACTGCCGCTCGACTCGCTTGACGCTTCCTATCCGTCGCCCCGTCCCTCGGTAAATATACCTACGCATCACACTTCCTTCACTTGACTTCCTCTCCATTGTTTGTTTTGTCTTTTGATTGATTTCATGGCTTGTATAATTAGTGTGTTGGATGGGTTGGGAACACTGCTCATAAGTTAGACAGGGCGTAAACAGATGGACCAAACTCAAACTGTCTTATTGCACAATAAAAGCAAGTTTTAGGAAACCCAGGTTTTAAGATAGCCCGGCTCTTTTCGTTATGCGACTTTAGACATTTTAAAACCTGAGTTTTACTAGACTTAAGGGGGAAAGAGCATCAATATAAAAAAATATCGTCATTAAGTTTGTTTCTCAATAACAAGCTTTTTTTTTTTGTGAGATTTTTGTGAAAAATCGTCAGAATGTCAGAGATGTTTCCATTCGAAAGGAAAGAAAGCTTAGTAGGTACACCTTTTATAATTTAGTACCTAGTTTGAGTCAAGTGTAGTTTTTATTTGTAGGTACAGATATGCTGTATGCTGTTACCCATGGCACAGAGTTGAGATATGGCTTCAAAGGCTTTATTCCTAGGCTTTATAGGACAAATTTTATGTAATCATTTAAGTAGGTATCTTTTTTTGCTGATTTTATTGCCGGCTCTTCTCAGCAAAAGCAACCTTCCGAACCGTGCATTAGAATATTAGAGTCTGACTATTCATATGTGCCTGTGAAGGCCTATTTGAATTAATAAATTATTTCATTTCATTTCTTCAAAAACATCAACATGCTTTATGAAAATGCATCGTCGCAAATAACAAGACAGCTACAGGGTTTGGATAAATATATTAAATAATAAATAAAAATAAATAAATCGTAATAATTGTAGACCAATAAATGTTTTAATATCTAACTTGTCTCATTATTACAAAATATAAATGAACGTAGAGGATAAACATAGCTAACAGTTAAGATTCATTAAATTATGTACAACAATATGTTTTACTACATACATTTAATTAAAAAGTATCTATTTAAACAGGCTGTACTGTAACTAATTTGTTTAATCAATGTATCAATACATTGATTTAATTATGTTGCGAAAAGTAAAAAATAACAGGATTATAATTAGGAACACTCGGAATTGAAAAACATGTAGCGACTAGCTGGCTAAAAATAAATTAGTAAGTATTGATAGATTGACTTGTATTTTACAAAAACAAACAGAACGCCAAAAATACTGCTCATAGTGTTTTTTAATATTTCTTCCATCATACGGCATACCTAATAAATAACATAACAATGTTAGGTTCTACATCATCTCGACGTCATTATTTTCACCAGAACAAAAGAATATCGAATACATTTTTTCAAATGTAACATGCTTGACCAATAGGGATGATTCCCGGGTAAAAAAAAATCTAATTAGTCTGTTAGATTATCAAAAAATATTGGGCACGTGTTTTTTGCTTTACCAAATCATTAAAAATTTACAAAGATAAAGCGAGTCAAAGTTCGTGACGTCACTATGGAGTAAAAAGGTACGGTAATGTAAAAGACGGACTACTTTTTTTGTCAGCTACATTCTAGCTCATTGATCTACAACAATATTGCCCATCGCCCGCACAATTAACCTATCGATATACAAATATAAGACACAATGTCAGTCCTCAATCAGTGCCAACGGACGCATCAGCTCTAGGCGGCTTCAGTTTCTCCAACAGAGGTATAGCTACACCAACTAATTCTTCCCAAGCGGCTAATCTGACACACGGTCCACAGTCACATTCGTCTTCTCCAGTGATGTCTCCTTCTTCGAAGCCGAGGTCCTCGCCAGAACAGGCGGTCCTGTCGGCGTCATCATCCGAACTGTCTACTACTCTATCTACGCTTAGAGCGCGCACGAAAGCTTTAGATTTGAGATTGTAGTCTAGTTCGTCTGGGTAGTTGTTGTTGTCTAGATTGAATTTTACCTGAATTAGAAAATAACTTTCTGTTAAGATTTAAAGTATGTATAACAAAAATAAAGATTTTTCGTTTGTCTCAACCTTCAAAATATTTCTAATACTAAAAATCTTAAAAAAAAAACGTGTCACAAAAATAATAAAATCGGTATAAGCCCTAAATATTTGCGGATTTGTTATAATTGATACTTACATGATTTTTGAATAGAGCAGGATCACTGGCGCGACGATCACCGGTTCGTGAAGCTTCACAAGCAGCAAAAACTGTTTCATCATCTAAAAATAAAATACAAATATAGTTTCAAGTCGTGAAAAAAAACAAAAAAGAAATTTGACCCCGACGTGATTTGAACACGCAACCTTCTGATCTGGAGTCAGACGCGCTACCGTTGCGCCACGGAGTCGTATATCCATGTATGCGAAATTATGGAATACATCCTGTTAAATTGCCACCACCATAGAAAAGTCGGTAGATAACGAATATTATTGATATAACCTTTGTTTTATCAATGATAACTGTGATGGGGCACGACAATTAATTATTGCTTATTATTTTCAGTACCGACTAATCTATAATATTAATTCGTAAAGAGAAAACTGATGTAGAGCCATTTGTTAACGTTCATAAGTGCCTTATCAGGGCCTAAATTGAATAAATGCTTTTTGAATTTGAATTTGAATTTGAATTTGATGTGTGCACGGAGGAGCATAACAAACAAAAATAACAAATAAACTAATAATTACTAGTTTCAACCAAGCAATGGGCGACTACTACAGTCCTATAACTAACTCCCGGTATTTATTATATTATGAAATTGAATAATAAATCATTGGAGTTTTTTTCTCTTCAGATTTTAATGGAGAAATACTTTCTTGTTTTGGCTGTAATAGGATAAAGTCTGATTTATATCCCGAGAGAACGGGTTAAACCGCGGGCCGAAAGTTAGTGCATTACGTACCTCGTAGGTACTATGAGATCTAATTTTTATGATCTATAGGTACTTTTACCTTAGATAAACCTGTCTATTATTCTTACGTCTTCAATATATTAAAATATAAATTATTTTTATTTCTTTTGGCATACTTTGCCGCCTCGTATGGTAATTCCTTAAAAAAATTGTAAGAGATTTCAATAATATAAGTATTTTCCTTTTGCCTTTTTATTTTCGGTCGGCAACGTGTGAGAGATACCCTGGTGTTGCAAGCGTCAATAGGTAACGGTAACCGCTTACCATCAGGCGGGCCGGTATGCTGATTTGAGCTTTACTTTTAGAGTTCCGTACGATTTACTTATATGAAATCGGTCTAAAGGAAGCATT
>CATOBL010000006.1:0-43669 GCA_951394255.1 Polyploca ridens
CACTCATCAGGGGTTCGTTACGTGAGCGCGTGCAACTGTGGCCGCAGTAAGAGTCAACGCGAAGACCCGTACTCAGTGCGGCGAGCTAACTGCACCTTCTACAGCACCGCTGCGGAACAGTGCGGCGTCTGTCCCTCCCTGCAGTCCATCGCGTTCCCTGTGTTCCAGCCCTCCACGCCTACATATAGGTAATGTATTTATTTATGATACACATGCATCTAGAAGCTGATTGTGTGTATATCACTGCACTTTAGTCTTTAAGTACTTGTCGAGTCTATTTTTAAGAGCACTCAATTCGCCATACTTTTCATACAAAACCTCTGTACTTATTATGGCGTTGTTAAACATTTTTCGTTAGATGTTTTGAACAAATTAGTATCTTGTGCACTATATCTAACCGTATATCTAGGCGAAATTAAAAAAAGTGTGAAACAAATTCAGTAAAAGACTCCGAAAACAACGTTTTTGCTCAAATTTTACTTGAACTTTGGCCATATCTAATGTACCTATAAATTTTAAAAGTAAAGAAATCATTTAGATACCAGGCTTGCAAATGTATTGGAGATTCTAAATAACTAACTTTTTTTCACAAACTTGTAAGATTTTTTCACAAGAAGTATACGCCTGATACAAGTTTTATGATATGCGAAATCATGAATTACGATCTACAGAAGCGGCCGCGAGTGATCAGCGGAATTTACCGACTGATAACCGACGGCTCTGATGCTGTCTCTCTTTTTTCGCAGTCAAACATTACGTTGGATGAAACAACAAGCTTTTAGACTATGCTTGTGTTGAAGTTGCGCCGGCCACAGAGGGCCGCCTTAAGTGTTCACTCATTAGGTTAGGCATAAACTGTTGGCAGGGGTTGCTTTTGCTATTTTGATCTAGTGATTATAAGGGAGATGTAGTTTTTGTTCAGCTATACTAATAATTGTTTGTTTGCATTGAATAGGCTCCGAAACTACTGAACCGATTTGAAATATTCTTTCACTGTTGGGAAACTACACTATCCCCGGGTGACATAGGCTATATTATATTTTCAAAAAAAATTAGGGATCCTTACTAAAACTATTCTCTAAAATATTACCCGTTCGAAGCCGGGGCGGGCCGCTAGTTGTATATAATTTGTGAAGTTCTTGTACATCATAGTCCCCAGTTAGTATCTTATACGTTTCTATGAGGTCTCCTCGTTGATTTCATTCCTGTAGGGTTTTGAGAGAGGTAGAGCATAGCGTAATATTCGCTCAAAGAGCAGCTCGACTGGGGAAGTACCTCCACCTTACAGAATACCGCAGCCAAATAACTTTATGTTCTGTAAAGTTGTGTTCCTGCGCGTGAGTAAGGTCGCCAGGGCTCACAGGGGAGGGGGGAAAGGTCGGTAACGCGTGAGCGATGCTTCGTGTGTTGCAAGCGTCCATATGGCTACGGTAACCGCTTACCATCAGGCGGGCCGTATGCTTGTTTAACGACTTAGTTGTATAAAAAAAAAAAAAAAAAAAACGGGTCGTTAGACTAAGGTCGTAGGCCGTACTTTTTTGTATGAAAACTTTTTGTTAAATATGGTGGCGAAACTTTGCAATCGCATTCGGTATCACTAAGTACGTATGTTTGATAATATTTGATATTATTAGTAATTATTATTACACACATGCAAAAAACAAGGGTACAGCTGGAAATCGAACGGTAAATCCTTCTGGTATTGCAAATGTCCATAGGCGAAAGTAACCACTACCATCAGATGTACCGTTTTTTTACTATCTGTAAGCCAGTGTTTGACCGCAATCTCAACACGGTATGTGATGATGCGGCTGAAGATGGTAAGCACACAAAGCCTAGAAGGAACTGGTTCTCAAGTGCAGCCGTCAGTTGGGTACCTTACCACCATGCTATGGTTTCCTCACGATGTTTTCCTTCAGCGAAACCTCAAGCTTATTGTAGGATTCGAACCCGGGACCTTCTGAGCTAACATCGACTTTATAACATGATGACATCAAAAAATACTATTCAGGCCACACTTAGTTGAAAATTATCCATAAATTGTAGAGCGGCGTCAGTAAAAGGCGCAACAAGTGATGAGACAACAGAACAGGCGACGTCACAAGGCGGCTCAGGGTCAGCGGAGGGAGCCGACGGGCCGCCGGATGGGTGGTCGGCGCCCGACGCGCTCTCGCCGGGATCCGCGCGCGATGACGACGATGACGACGACAAGTCGCCCGCTGCTGACAGATATGTTGTGCCTGTTAGGGGGGATTCCGCTTCTGGTAAGTTACTACTTTGATTTAGAAGACAGGAATATAGATGGCCTAGCAATCCCGCGCGGTTTCACCCGTATTACCGAGGGATTGTATGTTTTCCCGCGATAAAAAGTATCCTATGTATTAATCCAGAACATATTCTGTGTGCCAAATTTCATCCAAATCCGTTTAGTAGTTTTTGCGTGAAAGAGTAACAAACATACATATTCGCATTTATAATATATAGCTGTCCCTCGCGGTTTCACCCGCGTTCTCGAGATAAAAAGTTGTCTATGTCCTTCTCCATACCATAGGCTATCTGCATGCCAAATTTTATGATGATCCGTTGAGGCGTGAAGGCGTAACAAACAAACAAACTCACTTTCGCATTTATAATAGTTAGGATAGATAAATTGGGAGATAGACAACACTTTACTTTTTTGTCACACTACATGATTGAAAAATATACAAGAAACATAGAATAATAAATAAAGGGTCTCTAGTAGGTAACCTTTGAATACCTTTGAGAAACTTTTTTTAAGTATCTCAAAGAGAGATTTTTTGAAGAGGTAAAGCATAGCGTTATTCTCTCCAAGAGCAGCTCGACTGGGGAAGTACCTCCACCTAACACAATACCGCAGCCAAATATCTTTATGTTGTGTTCCTGCGCGTGAGTAAGGTCGCCAGAGCACATTGAGGTCGGTAATCCTCACGTGCAAGCGTCCATAGGACTACGGTAACCGCATACCATCAGGTGGGTCGTAAGCTTGTTTACCGAGTTCGTCGTATAACAAAAAACCTTCAAATTCCTTCTGTATGTAGAGATTTTTGGACGGTCGATTACTTGCGAGTATCTCCCTGGTGTTGCAAGCATTTATCTATAGGCTTCCGTAAACGCGTACGTAGGTACGTACGTACGATAAACGCTAGGCCGTACGCTTCATTACCACATTAGTAATAAAAAAACATTACTTGCAAAAGGTTACTTCCTATTTACGCTTTAGTAAGGATCAATTTAATGGTTTGTGTGAAAGATGACGGATAGAAAGGTCGATTGGAGGAAGTGTACATATATGTACCAACCCCATGAATAATGAAGCAAAGGAATACATTTAATTCCTTGATTTAATTTAATTACTTGTAATTGTATGTGCCTAATTTGTCTTAATTCATCCTTTAATTTATGATAGTTAAATAGATATTATATTTTAGATAATCTGGGGGCACTATGGTTTATAAAAGATAGCTTGATCTCTGCGACAGTTGTATGAGTCATATGAAAATTAACCTTATGGCTTTAGCATAAGGTTTATCTGTGTCATCATAAAATCAACCACAGATTAAACAGATGAACCTTATTGTAAAGTTATAAGGTTAATTTTCATATGACTCAAACAACTGTCGCAGAGATCAAGCTACCTTTTATAAACCATAAGTGCCCCCGCCAAGTCGAGCAAAAGAGAAACGGCCGAGCCACATATTTTGACTAAGGTGTAGAGTTTGTGGAGATATGGCTTGTAGAGTTAGGGCGTACAGAATTATAAGCTTGGCTCTACATAAGATCTGAAATTTTTTTTACAGTGCGAGTCATGGCAACATTTTACATGAAAAAGTTTTTGGTGGGATTTCCTTTTTCGTTTGACGTCTAGTTAAACGAAAGGTGTCCTTGAATATTCTGCCATCAGGCGGGCAGTATGCCTCCGTGTTTTAAAAATGCATGAAATACTATATTGGTACCATAATATCTATTTCAGATAAAATAATAACCCGTCAGCCATCAACGACGGAGTACCTGCCGGGCATGCTGCACTCGGGCAGCCCGGCGGGCTTGCTGCCCGCGTTCCCGTCGTGGAGCGTGGTGTGCCTGGGCGCGTCCTCGCTGTACTCGCACAGCGCGGGCCTGCCCGAGCACCTGCAGCCCGGCTTCCTGCCGCACACCAACTATCTGCTGCCCTGGGACTGTGCCGTGCGGTAATAAAACATTTAGCTTTTTAAGCTTTCGCGAACTAAATTCATTGTAATATTAATGTATTGGGACTAACCTCAACGTTTCGATCAAATTGCATTGATCGTGGTCACGAGTGAACTGATAATAATTATTTTATGATAATAATCTGTGCGCGAATAGACCCGATACATTAATATTACGATCACATTTAGCTGTTCGTGCCCGGAATTTTCCGGGTGAAATTTCAGACATTTCAGATGGATTTTCCAAAAAAAAAAACCATACGTGTCTATTCTCACGTACCGCAACTACACCGCGTCGCGACAAAGTGATGTCAAACTGTGGTTACATGTGAGTAGTGTCTGTGCAATTTTTTGCGGTTGCGTTGTGGCAGCTACAAAATGTTAAAATGTTTGTACCGCTAGTTACCGAAGTCGCCAGTGGTTGCGTTGTGGTTGCGACGTGGCTGCGGTGTGGTTGGTAACACACACGCGATCGATAGTGGCGTCAAAATGTGGTCCGTCCGTACACGTGGTGTGGTTGCGGTTGTAGTGTGGTTGTGGTACGTGTGAATAGACCCTAAGTGATGCTCCTTCATACGTGTGACAATTGATTTTTATTTATATATATAGATAATAACCCGTCAGGATTTTTTGGCGGGAACTTGCAGAGTGACGTTGCGTGTTCATTTTTATTTTCATAAATTCGTATATTTTGAGTTTTATTGCATATTATCGGTGGTGTTTTATCCAATAAAGATCAATACATGTGCACCAGTGAAGTGAAATTAAATGAATTATGTGTATCGTGACTTTTCAAGTTGTCTCAAGAAGTCCGTGAAAAGTGTTAGTACAATGACCACCATTGTACTAAAACATGACTATTATGGACGGTGACTGACTGAGGACTATGTGAAAGTGATTCATTGTAACTAGAACTTATAATATTACTGGAAATTGGCAAAATACACAAGCCGTGTGACGCCATTGAAGAAATAATAATAACCTGTCAACCATCAACGACAACATAATATATAGGATGACTGGTAATTAGTAAACGATACTTTGATTGTACTCATGATAACAAACAACTTTGCCAAAGAAACATTATTTTAATGTACTTAGCACATGAGCTCATTCTATTTAGTAACTAACAAGAATAAAAATACACCATCAGCTTTTATTTAATTTAGTTATTTATCCCTATTTGTTTCTTTCCACTAACCCTATATTTACCGATTTTTTCAGTTGCGTATAAAATGGATTTATTTCAATTTTGCGCCCGCGCTCCTCTAAGAAGCAAGCAGTAAGTGTTATATTGTAATGTTTCCAGCATGGAGCAGGGCCAGAGCCAGGCGTGGCGCACAGGGTCGGGGGTGGGTGCGGGGGCGGCGGCGCGGGGCCGCGGCAAGGGCCCCCTGGCGCACCACCACCTCACCGTCAAGATATTCATCGGCATCGAGTACGAGTGCCCACGGGGACACAGGTAACACACAATTACACATTACCTAAGAGAGGTAGAGCATAGCGTTTATTCGTTCAAAGAGCAGCTCGACTGTGGAACTAAACTCCACCTTACATAATACCGCAGCCAAATAAATATCCTGGGACATTTTTCACACACGGTCATTTCATCCCAAAATAAGCAGATCTTGTACTATGAAAACCAGATAACTGATATACTACATATACTACTTTTTGTTTGTACATACTAAATAGACATAATTACACCCAGGCGCAGGACATACAGACATGTTCATGCACATAAATGCATGTCCTATATGAGAATCGAACCCACGACCTGCGGGTCGATAGGTGGAATCTTAACCAGTCTTAACCAACCGCGCCAGCTGGCCCGTCAAACAGTAGTAACTTTATACGGTTCCTATATGTAATAACTTTATGTTGTGTTCCTGCGCGTGAGTAAGGTCGCCTGAACTCATTGGGGAGGGGGGAAAGGATGGTAAAGCGTGAGTGATAGCTCGTGAAAACTTCATGAGGAAACCATAGTACGGTGGTAGGGTACTTTGTATTACCCACCTGGCTGACTACCACCCTCAAGTTGAAAATCTGTCGCCAAGAACCTATCGGTGTGTTCCAACAGCTGCACTTGAGAGCCAGTTCCTTTCAGGCTTTGTGTGCTTACCACCTTCGGCCACATCATCACTTACCACTGAAATTGTGGTCAAACACAGGCCTATCATACCTTTTGAGATTCTTCTAGTTAGCGAGCTATATTAAATTAGCTTTGCGATCAAAAACTCATCAAATCAAAAGTAAAACTGAACCGAATATTTATTGTTATAAGACTGATATCGGTTTGTAGGTTCATGATGTCGTCACCAGATACAGTGGTGAATGGCGGTGGCGGCGCTTGTACCAGAGAAGCTGGGCTAGCTGGAGCTAGGTTGGCCAGCACCGATATGCCGCTGTAAGTATTATATTTTTATTTATGTAGCAAAGAAAACGGCTCGAAGGACCATTAATGTAGGGGAGTAACCCCTGAGGCGCGGCCTCCTATCCTGTAACTGAGGCTTAGAATAACAGCTACAGTGTTCCCCTGCCTGTCGTAAAAGGCGACTAAACGGGGCCTTTGGGGTCGTTGTCAATCGGTGCGGGGGCCCTGAACGCCCATAAGCGGCTCCGAGGAGGACGATGGGTCTTTGTGGTCACGATTCATCATGCGATAGTACCGCGAGGGTGCTGGGGGGAGGTAGCGCAGGTGGCGACCACCGTGGGGTTTTTGCCGGTAAAATTCCGGCATAACCTGGCCGCCTCACCCCAGGGTAGTCGGGTATCCTAAAAGGATATCCCCACGCTAATAAAAAAGGGAAGTAAACCATATACTTAAATTCAATCCGGCCAAGAATCTGAGTCTGACTCGCGCATCGAGAGTTCCGACCTTCCTAAGACTTTTAATTTCTTGGTTTTCCATAACTGTAGAAAAAAACGGACCGCACAACAAAATTTGTTAGTTGGAAACATAATTCTATTTTTCCTATAGTATTGACATCGATGTCTATCTACTGTAATCCATACTATGAAAAACGGTTCCCTCTCAACTTTTCAGGCGCTACTTTTAAGCTTCCCCTTATGTACTCATTCCTTAACTTATCCATTCTTGTCACTACACATGCATCTCAACATCCTCAACTCCCGGGCTAAGCTCAGCTCAGCAATGAAACTGCCTCTTTGCTCGAAGCTTTGTTAATATAAGCCCTCTCGATACGCACGAATTCCTGTGCATGTCGAGAGCGCTTTTTTTCATATTGAAATTATAATACCAATATGGTTTCTATAGTAGTTTTTGTGTATACTTGCAGGTATGTTTCGTGCTTATGCCGCGCGCCGGCCGGCGGGGCGGTGATCGCGCAACTGGCGCGCGTTCACGTCGTCACTCCAAAAGCGCCGGTACACGTCACTTTGGACCCCAAGGTATGTATTTACCACGATACGCCGCGCTACCATCTCAAAGCCAAAGCCATTTATTCAATTTAGACCCCAGAAAGGCACTTTATCATCATCATCATCATATCAGCCTATGGATGTCCACTGCTGAACATAGGCCTCTCCTTTCACTTCGAACGGTTCTAGGCCACTAGCATCCAGCGGCGCCCAGCGACTCTGACCAGGTCGTCGGTCTAATTGGTGGGAGGTCGGGATCTTACTAACTCTACGAGCTATGCCAGTCGTTTTCGTTCTCCTACGAATGTCCTCATTTCGGACCCTGTCACAAAGAAAAAATCCGAGCATAGCTCATTCCATAGCTCGCTGAGTGACTGAGCTTATTTATGCGGTCAGCAGTATGAAGGCACTATTTAATATAATATTTTTCGGACAATCTGACTATGTTTGTCTTCTGAGTTTAAGTGTATTTTGAACCGGTGGTAAATTCAACTATATGTAACAACTTAACGTTCATAAGTGCCTTACCAGGGCTTAAACTGAATAAATGTCTTGGATTTTGTTTGACGTTTTTTTTCTCACCAATCACTTACCGGTGCATCGACCCGCAGTGGGCACGCGTGGTGCCCACTGCCCATTCCCTTTCACCCTCATTTGTGAAAGGTGGCCTGTACTCAGCAATGAGACATTATAGGCTGATGATGATGACTTACCGTTGTGTTTAGACAGCTGCGCTTGAGAGCCAGTCTTGACTTGTGTGGTTGTCTTTCGGCTACATCACTTATCATTGTCAAACATATGCCTGTCAATAATATCCCGGACACAACTTATATAGAATTCCCTTATCCGCTCACAAAATTTCACGAGAATATCTGGACAGACATACAAAAGCATAATGCATAAACGCTTCGCTCGCTCGGTAATAAACTAAAACCAATCCCTTCAACATTTCAGGTTCAGCCGGTAGCTGGTGGACCGATCTTCATCCCGCAGCCAGTTGGCTCCCCGCCTATAAAGCTATCGGCGTCAGCATACTGGATTCTCCGGCTACCATACATGTATAGTGACGAACGAGGATGCCTCCCTAGGCCGAGAGGCTCCTTGCCTAGCCACCCAGGGACACTAATTGCACCTATATTTGGACTCCAAGACTAATCGTAACTGAGAAAAGAAAAGGAGTCTTGAGGAAGAAACTATGAAATTTGGATTTACAGAGCGAGATAGAAATATTCTTGGTAACATGAATGAAAAATAATTGTCTGGTTGTTGATATACAAAAATGTGACTGGCTCGAAGGACCATGTCATAATCGTATGGGAGGAATTCTCTAACACCATACTGTGATCTCTTGACTACTATATGTGTACAGATACGAGGATTGTTTTCCAAAATGATATATGCTCAACCTCTTTTTGAAGCAAGGCTTATGAAAACCGCTGTCTATTCTCGGGGAAAGAATCATGCGTCAATAGCAAATTTTAAAGAAATATCAGGCAGAAGAAACCATTGGCAAGATTCGACTCTATGAATCGTGAATAAAATAACTTATTGCTTGACAACTGAAGAAGAAAAGTCAGTAAGAATGATGACGTAAGCTTTTGGAAGCGTCAGAAGATCCTTCGTCTGAAGATAGCTTACAATGGGCGGCGCCACTTTGGAGTGAGATGACAAATTTCGCGGTAACGAGAATATAAATGATCATTGTATGTATTATCTCATATACAATTTATGTTTATTAGACATAAAACCAATAAACAACTACAGCTTCATAAAAATATTTTGTTATCTCCTTTGCCTGTCGAAAAGTGCGTCGGCATTATCATCGAGCCATTTTATTCATTGATTTATTGACTTGATACCGAAAACTTTAAACGACTTTTCAATGAAGACGATACGGGTCGATTAAAGAAAGCTGGCACGTTCACAGTACTCACACTTATGCAATTTTATTATAGGGATGTTTGCTTCTAACCGTCACTGATGAATGCAAAAAAGACCATATATATATTTATGAGCAGTAACAAAAGCAAAACAATAACTGCTGTGTGACGTTATTGAAGAAAAAAAAGAACTGTCTCCTTCATACTCATAAGCTTGACTGCGAGACAGACGGACAGACTTTTCATGACGCGAATGCAGTGCGACGTGACGCCGCGCGCTTATTCACAGACACTACACAAGCGGAACGTGTAAATGTGTTGAACGTGCCAGCTTTAGTATACCGACCTGTATGTCGCATCGTATTATTGGTACAATAGTGTCACCTCATCTCAGTACCAACTAGCGACATCTAGTGAGCATACAACTATTCGCCCTAGAAACTAACCCCCATATTCATAATAAAGTTACCAAACGTTGATTAGCTAAAATTCCGAAGTCTTTATCTGACACGTGACATTTGGTGATTGAAAGAGTGAGACGGGGCACACTATTACACTGATTTAGTTAAAAAGCGATTATGAATAAGGGGGATAGCTTTTATATAAAGCAATACTGGCTATATGTATGAATCACCGAACAATTAATCAAAAGAAGCTCAATTACGTTCATTTTGATTGAAATGTATTCCGCCAATATCCCACCGCTGACAATGCGCTCTGATTGGATAAGTCAAGGACACATGCATTCTGATTGGCCAAGTCAAAAACACACGATGCAGTGATTGGTCCTTACTGTTCAAAATCACTGTCTAATCGCGGAATTTGATTGTTCAGTATTACTACTCTAAAGGGATTTTTCCTCGATGGTATGAATAGTCTAAATGAAGGTATGAAAGAGGTTTCGTTTTACGCCCACCGCAACATAAGCTCGATAGATGGCGCTGTTCTGTAAAAACGTACTTATTACGTCCCGTATGAGACTCACTATGTTTATTTACATCTTATTATTACTAACTAGCTGGCCCCCGCGGTTTCACCCGCGTTCCCGGGATAAAAAGTAACCTATGTCCTTCTCCATACCATAGGCTATCTGCATGACAAATTTCATGATGGTCCGTTGAGTAGTGAAGGCGTAACAAACAAACAAACTCACTTTCGCGTTTATAATAGTTAGGATTACAAACAAACAGGCTCACTTTCGCATTTATTATATTTGCTAGCTGTCCTCCACGGCTTCACCCGGGTCCCCGGGATTAAAAGTAGCCATGGGCTATCTATGCCAAATTTCATGTTGATCGGTTGAGTTGACTAAATGGAAATCAGTCTTCTGGTACCAGATTAAGGTTCAGATTCTGATCCTGTAGCTTAGTGGAGGTGTACGGATCCCCACGAGCTTTAGTGGAGCAAAACATTGTGAAATGCGTATGCACAAATTCGTATTAAGTGTGCCCAAACTTGGACTATACTTTATCCCCATCGTTAAGAGAAGTCATGCTCCAGGAGTATATAAATAGGGGACAGTGGAGCTATTATGTATCCTTGGTCATTCTTCACATGGTAATTTCGAACTAAGCACTCTGAATTATAGCGACCAAATAATCTGATATTCTATCTATAAACCGCGTTTCTGAGAGGTTTTCTTTCTTCAGGGATTAAAAATACCAGTCCAGAACATATTCTATCAGTGTGTCAAATTTCATCAAAATCAATTCAGTAGTTTTTGTGTGATATAGCAACAAACATTTACTCTCAAAAACTTGCGTGTTTATGTTATATATCTGAGTATATATTTGTATTATATAAAAAAATAGTTATTAGGTATGTACGTAATTGTGTAAATTATTTTAAAGAACTTTATGAAAATGAAATGTTTACATATATTCAGAATTTATTTTGGTATTAAAGAATATTACATTGAATTTGTGTTTTTCTAACGCCACATTTTTTATGCAAGATAGATTATTAATTAAAATGATATTACTGGAATAAAATGCTCTTACATATGTTATCTACGAAATAATAAAGTAAGAACTATTTGTAGTTTTACTTTTGCACAGATTCCTAGTTTCGTTCAGTTTGAAAAAATTAAATACATAGGAAATGCTTATAATTTTTTACCTAATAATTTAGTAACCTGTTTTTTTTAGAAAAACATTATAAACCTTTAGAAAAAATACTGCCAATTATAAAACATAAAACAAACAGGAATAGTCATAACTCGAATTTTAGGTAAATATTTACTTATTTAACGAGACATAACATTGACTAATCTATGTGGCGGGCGAGCATGCGCTCTCTCCAACCACGTGCTTGACGCCATATTGCACAGGAAACGGAAAACAATATTTTTTTAAAATAAATGTTATTTATTTAAAAATAGTTGAAAAAATACATCAAAAAATCGTAATTAATTGTATAAATTTAATGCAATGCAAGTTTATATTTAATTCGTAGACAATAATAATAAAGTTGTGAAAGTGGGCGTGGCTTGGCAGCCAATGGTGGGAGGTAGGCGTAAGTGGTGGGGTGGGTGCGACTTCTTGCTTCTCGGCGCGTTTGGCAATCCTCAGTCGACTGTGCGCTGCCGCCGCGCGAACAACTCTAGACGAGACGCTGGCCCGACTAGCATTTGAGACTTCGCAACTTTGGAAAACTTTATTTCGGCACTTATGCCGTTACTACATCAAGTAAGTTTTTTTTTTTTCAACATTATTTGCTTTACATTTGATACATTTTCTATACTTCTTTTCTTTCCTCAATCGAAAATAGTTTAGTTATCTAAGCCAAACTTCGAATCAAGTAATTGACTACCCTGTGCATAAATCTCTGCGTTGACGAATTTTTGCTTTTGCCAATGTTAAAAAAAAAAACATACTTTTTTTTTTCAATATACCCTCTATAAATATATTTTATACTTTCACATTTTCATTGCATTATCTTTTCCAATCTAAGCTTCCTAACTAGCCATTTCAATAGCACGACTAATACTATTTTAACCTACGAACAAAACTACCCTCTACTATTTTCTACTAGCTTTCTATGTTAATGGGCCATTAATTTAAAATTTCATCTGTCTCGAAAGGATAATAGCCGAGGGGGCGGCGGCTCGAACGAGAATCGCCGCTCCTTGGCAGACTTCCTCGGCTTGGACACGTCGCCTCTCTCTGAGCCAGTTGCAGCGCCGAAAGACAACCTGCGCCCAAATGTGAGTACCCAATTTGAAGTTTATTTCGTAATGTGCCTTTTTTAACATTTCTATTCTAATCGACCGCTTAGTTAATACAATTTTATGTACAGTTTTTTAGAGAACATGGATTTAACATTTTGGCGGGTACTTTTTTAATGTTAGATATAAAAATTGTTTGAAGAACCTTTTTTTCATGTACCCTTCTAAGCCGACGTTAGTTCTCAAATATACTTTTTAAATCGTTCCAATCATGAGTAGATACTTTTATGCTACATTGGGCGCCAATACCCAAATATTGGCGCCCAACGTGGGACCATTTGTAATTTTGCCCTCTTTCAAATAATGCATGTCATATTGCTATTCACACCGAGCCAACACTGTTTCTAAATCAAATTTTAAGTACAAGGCAGTGTAAGTTTTATTGTCCGTTCATAATGTACCATACGACATCCGGTTTGATGCCAGTTAATGTTCACCCAAGATGGCTGCCAACAGTGGCTCGTATTAATGGGTGAACCGTGCCAAATAATGCAGACCAGATCGGTGGGTTTAGTGCACTTGAATTAGCTTGTATGGTTGTTGGATTTAGACACTGGTAGCTTCGTCTGTATGTAGATCCGTTTAACCGACTTTAACGGGAACATTTTTATACGTTGTACTTGAAAAAAAATGTTCCGGGACCTTTTTGAAACATAAATAGGGTGTTGGCGAAATGGAAAATCTACCATTATTATTGTAAAATTCCTTTTTACAGCATTGTTGCATTATAGGTGCAAGCACTTGGCTCACTCAAATCGTTATTCAGATTTTTAATATTAAACTACCCTCTATACTCTACAATTGACTGAAAATGTAAAATACCTAAATTTATATCCGTAACCCCGCGCGCGGGGCGCCCCTGTTAAGTACAATTCGTCCAGACACTGCCAAGACCTTGCGATCGCGACGTCACACAACAGCCTCCTTACAATAATACAGTAACAAGTTTGCAATCGCGCACTTGGCAGGCGTCTGGTCGCGTATCGCCGGCTATTGGCATGCTACTGGCAATTTAATATTATTTGTGTAGGCCTTGCCAAGGCTCTCGCGCTTAATCGGCCGACGCGGCCCGAGATCCGCGACCCGGAAAACTTATCTTTGATACAGATGCTGCGTTATTTTTCATGCTCGTTGGCTCTTGAATGGATTTAATTTTGTACCGATGTAGATTTTAGGTATTGTAGGATTAAGATCGGTTTCGCTTATGTATAGGTAGGAACAAGTTTATCGGATTATTAGAACTGTTATCTAATTAAAATCTGTTTCTAGGACTGCGGCCCAGATGAGTGGCGCTGGGAGGAACCGAGAAGCCCTGAGATGGCACAAACACCGCGCGCTCTCGTACCCTCCGCGTGTTTCCCGCCGCGCCATCCGCGGGCTTTTGCTAGCTACAGGTAGTGAAATCTTATTTTAAATTGCCGTTTCAAATATCGTCTGAAGTAATGCTATTTTTTTAACATCAGTAGCTTTCTACCATCCTAAACTGTATTGTCTTAAATTCCAGTCAAGTTTCTTTTAAATGTTTGAAATTAAAATTAACCTTACGAGGTAGCGTTCATTTTCCATACCATTAGTTACAGTTAAAAGTTGCTCACCTTCGCAGTTCCACTTAATTCTATAAGGCACGAAGTAGCGCCCCGTACTAACTTGACTAATTATTCTACCTACATGGACGCACTTTAGACGCTCTGTATAAAAATGTTTTATGCAGCCTCTTTAAAATCGAAATAAACTTTCTGCTGAAGAACATAGAGGGCATTTTCGACCAGTTTCTTTCATAATAATTGTCATTTTATAATAAAACTAACATTTTGCGGTAGAGATTGAACTTTTGCTTTGTTACAGTGAAAGCGCGCAGCCTGGCGCCACTTGGAATGGCGAGACTTCTTCGGGACACGGGATAACGGACCTAGTGGCATCTTTAGTGAGTAACTACTTTCATTTATCTTGTATACTTGGTATATATTGGATACTAGCTTTCCGCCCTGCTTTTTCACCTCTCCTATTTTGCCCCCCTTAGGGATGAAATTTACAAAAAATCCTGTCAGAAATGTATTAAACTTTTGTTAATAGACTGTAAAATCCTCCCCTTACTATTGAGCTATTATTACTACGTATAGAGAAGACTCCACAACTATGTTCCATTCAAGTGAGGCCATCCGGCCACACTTGTTGTTGTAGAACGATGAACGAAATGCATAAGCGCCGTAAAAATCACGAAGTTTGCGAGAAAAATACTTCTAAAAGCGTTCTGATAGCACTACGTGTTTCTAATGTCTGCTTAGACAACTAATGATTGTTTCAGCGCTAAAGAGAACTTTAGTTAACTCTAAAAAAATAGGACATCACCTTTGTTTTTGGTCGTTTCTTTACTTTATATCCAAAGTAATACAGAAGGATCTGAAAAAAATACTCGCAGTGTAAATATTCCCGAGATGGTGTTTAAAAGGCTGCTTTATGGTTGTCAACCAGCCACCAACTTAGAGCAAAGAGTGTTGAGACTGCGTCAGACCGTATAGATCCGAAATTGTCAACCAAATAGTTTTAAGCGTTTTTAAGGCGATGATAGCTCGGTGGTAGTGACGTCTGATGCCGAGAAGGTCCCGGGTTCGAATCCTGAGCTTGAGCTTTGAGGTTTCGGTGAAGGAAACCATCGTGAGGAAACCATAGTACGGTGGCATGGGATCACCCTAATGTTGAAAAACGTCGCAGACTATTTATTAGCCCTTGCTATCTAGTTAGCTTGTCAACCGTGAAGCAGCCCCTTTAGTATAGTATAGTCTTTGCATTGGTATACAGTATGTGCATGTTTCAGAAGGCTCTGGCGATGCCGGTGGAGAACTCCCGGCCCCTGCAGACCTCCATACAAGTGCGCCTTAGCTACGATCAGCTCGAGAAGGTAAGTCCTCTAAACTCTTAGTTTTTATGACCTTTTGTCCCAAAAGTACCACTATTTGATTACTGGATTGAACTTTTCTAACAAGTGATTATTGACCAGGTGGAGTCGCCGTGGGGTCAGAGAGCAAGCGGGTCGACATCTGCACGGCAGGAGGCTCGCATGCTCCCACGCCGAGCTTCATTTTGTAAGTTTTGTTTCTATTCATACTATTGTGGTCAAACTCTGTTAAATTTTCCCATATTTTTCTAAATTATAATACGTGAAATGTTCGATAGATTCCTATCGTGAGCTTCAGATTTCGGTGATGGAAATCATGGAGGAAATCAAGTTTCACTTCACTTGAGCTAGACGCTTGACGTATCAAATAAGATTGCTTCTCCCACCAAATAAGATTGCTTCTCCTACCGATCTTGATTACATCATGTAATTTTTACTTTGGTTGTCCGATTTTTGTCATTTAATCTTTTCGCTCTTATTTATGACTGTTGTTGTTCTTCCATTTACGAAACTTCTCATGCTAGGTCATTTTTATGATCATGGGGGCTTTTATCAGATATGAATGTTTTTTTTTACCCTTTAACATTCGCCCCCAGGTGGCGTAGTACCGTCTGGTCGTAACGGGAGTGAAGAAGCTAAATGGAGCGGCACCCTGCCCCCGCGCTGCACCGACCCGAGCGGGGGCTTCTCCGCTAAAGTGTTCCTTGGGGGGTTGCCGTATGACATCTCCGAGCAGGCGCTCATGCACACCTTGAGGCACTTCCAGCCTGTACGGTGAGTACTCTTTTTCTCTCTACTCTATTTTTATTTTAAATTTTGTATGGTTAAGGAACTCTTCTCCAGAGAACTTTGTTTGTCAAAATTTTTAAGTGGTTTTTAATGGTACATTTTTCGCTTACAATTTTAGATAAAAGTATTTCTAGTTATGCTGTAATATTTCTGGAATGTCTGGGGAAAATCGAAAATTTTGTCATTCAGAATTGTTTCATAGATATAAAATATTGCTATATTGTGTATGGTCTAGAATCTTATTGCCCCATGGCCCTTATAAAAGGTTGCTACGTGGTTATCGATCGTGTCGCCAATCTAGGGAAAATGGAGAGCTTATATAGTAGGTTGGTAACTTTGACCTATACGATCCGTGTTAGACCAAGTCCTCTATGGCCCGGTTTCAATTATTTACGGAACGGTATCGGTTAAGATTTATTAAAATTAAGACTATCTTTACTAATAATGAAGCAAAGACCTCAATTTGCATAGCAGACCCTCCAATATGGAAGTAGCTATCACGTGTAAAATTAGCTTACGAAATTATCTATATGCCCAGTTATCTATATATATATATCTATATGGCAATAAAAAAACCTACCATTGGTAAAAAGATTCGTTTTTGTTTATCGAAACCGGGCATATTTGTGGGTGATTGACAAACGTGTAGAAACTCTTCGAAATAAAATTGATAAAGCCCTCTAAAAAGGAAGCTAGAGCAATATTGCTAATGAAATTATTTTTTTCAAATTTACAGCAGATCTTAAGCTATTCATAGATTCCGAATCTTGTATGAGTTTAATTGTATAATGGATGGGTACGATAATACGACAATAAATGAAACCACGTATAGTCAGTCCTCTTAAATACGAATAACTTTTAGTATACGAGTAACTTCGGAATCTCAAAAAAAATACTGGGTGGAGATTTCGAGATGGCATATTTTCGAAATGTATGTTGGGTTAGTCATTCTGAACAACTTTTACTATGGGACCAACACTGAATACGGACAATTTTTTTTTACTTTTCATACTCCTAATGTATGAAAAGTAAAAAAAAATTGTCCGTATTCAGTGTTGGTCGAGCAAGGTTGACATTTACTATGGAAAGTATTTTTTTTTTTGAGAATTCACTATTGGTTCTCTAGTAAAAGTTGTTCAGCATGACTAACCCCACATAGGTTTCGAAAATATGCAATCTCAAAATCTCCACCTGTTATAGCTTTTCATACATTTTAGCCGAGGCTATTGTATGAAAACTTATTTCGATGTTGGTCCCATATTAAAAGTTGTTCGTATTTATGAGTAATTTTAATGTTTGCGTCGAATTTCGCGCAAAAATGTTTTTCTTTCTTCTTTGATCGTATTGTCGTATCCACTCTGTATAATGAGTGGACTATAACCCCTGTCGTGTTGTGGTCATGGTTGTTGTCGTGTGGTAGCGTGGAGTGGCCGGGGCGCGAGCGCGAGGGCGGCGCGGAGTGCCCGCGCGGGTTCGCGTACGTCACCTTCGAGAGCGAGCGGCGCGCGCGCGCCCTGCTGGCCGCCTGCCGCCGCGACGGGCCCGACTGGTACTACCGCGTCTCCACCAGGAAGATGCGCAGCAAGGAGGTACCACCACACACACACTCGCACACACACACACGCACACGCACACACACCACACCTACATATACACATCTAATACGCTTTCCAACCCACGATGTTCTATTTCATAAGCTTTTTAACAGATTTAAAAAAAAGAGGTTCTCAATTCGGTTGTATTCTTTTTTTATATTTGTTACCTCGTAACTCCGTCATTTATTAACCGATTTGGAGAAATCTTTTTGTATTTGAAAGGGTACACTTCCCGTTTGGTCCCATTGTCATCAGATCAGGATTTGATTACTTCCGTGTACTTCAAAGTCGTTTTTTGTAAAGCAGTCCAATTATTTACAAGCTTTTTATTAACTCCCCACTTCCAGTGGTCGAATGAACTTCAATTTTTTTATACATTAGTATATTGGAAGACAATGCACGTACATTAACGACAAGTACACTCCACAAAAAAAGCTTCTACTAAAAATACTACCTTACCTGTGTACAATTTAATTTAGACCCTGCGGTAGCCCAATGGATATGTCCTTCTCCATACCATAAGCTATCTGCATGCCAAATTTCATGATGATCCGTTGAGTAGAACTCACTTTCGCATTTGTTTAGTTTTTTTAAACATTCTCTTATTCAGTCTCTAATTAATTGCCCTAAAATCTCTTTAAGAAGCAAAGTGCCAACCTATAGAATTAACTAATTCCCCAACTGCTTCCAGGTGCAAGTAATCCCGTGGGCAGTCTCCGACTCTAACTGGGTGGTTGGTGGTTCAGTTCGACTGGAGCCAGCTCGGACAGTATTTGTGGGAGCTCTACACGGAATGCTCAGCGCGTCTGCATTGGCTACCATCATGAACGACCTATTCTCAGGAGTTGTTTATGCAGGTACGTGTTCTAATGACATTTGTGTTCTAAGCAGTTGTTGCTTTTTCTCAATCGGAGATGTAGTCGTGTACAAAATGCAGAGGTCTTTTCTCAAGACCTAACTTTTACGCTTTCCCAAATGTTACCTTTAGTTTTTGACCGTTCCTTCGGATTTTTATTTTTCGCTGGGAACTTTTACGCTTCCGCAAATGTTACCTTTATTTTGTTTTTGACCTATCCTTTAAATTAAGAGGTTTTTCACTATGGAAGTACCTCCACCTTACAAAATACCGCAAACAAATAACTTGTTGTTTGTGCACGTAAGGTCACCAGAGCTAACTGGGGAGGGGGGAAGGGTCGGTAAACCAGTGTTTAAGCGTCCATATGACTACGGTAACCGCTTACCATCAGGCGGGCCGTACGCTTGTTTACACTTATTTAGCCTACCACGCCAAACCAAGTCTGCCTTAACTTAGGTAAAATATGAAAATGAAAAATGTTTCGTCATTGGTAATATTGGGTGTTAGTGCAACTATATTCTCATATATCGTGTATATTGCAGGCATAGACACTGACAAGAACAAGTACCCGATCGGATCCGGTCGCGTCACGTTCAACAACGTGCGCTCGTACGTGCGCGCCATATCCGCCGCATACGTCGATATAACCACAGACAAGTTCACCAAAAAGGTAACATTATACTTCCATATCTGATATTTGGCAGTTTCTTTTTTAAACGACTTCAAATAAAAACTTTTTAACAAAAAAATTAAACCACCGAAAAAACTGAAGCAAAAAATAATTTTGAATATACTTAACTTGAATTTTATAAGGTTTTGCAATCGGGGATAAACCAATAACCTACGTAGGTATGTATTTTTTTGTAAAAATATACGCGTCGACTTCTAAACCTCCGTTTTTTCGTCGGTTAAAAAAGGTTCTCAATTCGATTGTATTTTTTTTTAAGTTTGTTACCGCATAACTCTAGTCATTTATTGACCGATTTGGAAAATTATTTTTTTATTTGAAAGGGTACACTTCCCGTTTGGTCCCATTGTCATCAGATCAGGATTTGATTACTTCTTAGTATACTTTGAAGTCGGTTTAAGTTTTTTGTAAAACAGTCCAATTATTACTATACGATCTCACCCTGATCAGTAATGTGGCCGAAGGTGGTAAGCACACAAAGCCTAGGAATTGGCCTTCAATTGCAACTGTCGGAACACCGATAAGTTCTCAAGATTTTCAACTTGAGGGTGGTAGCCAGCCAGGCGGGTACTTTCAAAACTCAAGCTCATTGTAGGATTCGAACCCGGGACCTTGGCCACTGCATTTTGTGTGCAGCTGCCGGACTCTATCGGAAACTGTCAGATTTTAAAAGATTTATTAATGTTGCAAACCAGACAATTTATTTTGGTAGTTAATTTTATTCATTCTTATATTAATAATCTATATATAATCTTTTCAGGTGCAAGTTGACCCATACTTGGAAGACTCCATGTGCTCCGTGTGCAATCTGCAGCAGGGGCCTTACTTCTGTCGCGAGCCGAAATGCTTCGGGTAAGAAACTTTTACTTTTCGAGAATTTCAATTTGGTTATGATCTAGACTTGCCATTTTTAATGAAATGAAATTGTTTATTTCGCCAGAAATGTCGTAAAATTTAGGTGTTATCTTAAAATAGGGTCTACTCGCCAGAAATGTCGTAAAATGTAGGTGTTATCTTAAAATAGGGTCTAAAAGTCTTCTAAATGGTCTAGTTTCGTATCGCAAATCTAGAATTGCGTGTTTCTAGCGATACAGGGGGTATTTTGGGTGATCAAACACTCGGAAATCATAATTTTGATGTCAGGCTAATACTGAATCAAAATAGGTACTTAACAACGCTTATTTCTAGCAGCTAAAAGGTACCCTATACTAATTTCTGCAAAAAAAACTTACGCCGACTGCTCGCCGTGAAATTTTGAAAATTTGACCCGGCTTGCCCGCGCTGGGTCGTCGATCGGTTCAGAGGTTTAGTCTTGAAGAGAACCGACGGACAAAGTTTCTCTGAAAATTTCATCCCTCCGAACATTGTCCTGGCTACTGGCCTTCGTTTATTTTTGATTGCTTCCAGGTTTTCCTCGGTCAGTAACGTTAATTTCAGCTTCTTATTTTTTTGCAGCTACTTCTGCCGCTCGTGCTGGTCGTGGCAACACTCCCCGGAGAACAACACGGGTCACCACAAGCCGCTGATGCGCAGCTCCAAGAGCTCCCTCTCGCACAACGGGCTGCCTGGAGCCCCAGCCGGCACAAGCCAGCCGGGACAAGTGCAGGGCCACTCGCCAACTGACCAGGGCAGCTTGTTCAATGGAGTCTTCGGTGGCCCTAATGATGGTGAGCATTTCATGTTTCCCGTAAATTAACTCTAGTTTTCGTGACAATGTCCATCTCAAAGCTTAGAGCCATCCCTCTGCCAATTTTCATCACAATCGGTTCTGTTACAAACTAAACGCATTTATAATATGAAATCTATAAATTAATTGTTTTCAAGCTTTACTTAACTTTCAATGTATGTATGTATGTTTGTGAAAATGTATGTTTATTTGAGTGGAATCTTGCAAGTCTAATTTCACCTACTTCCAGTGGTCGGATTGATTTATACTAGTAACAGACGCTCCGACGGTCGGGGAAGGTAGACTTGATATTCGGTATACATTAGTATATTGGAAGATAGTTAATATTTTTTGCCACGATAATTTTACAGACACGTACCAATTTGTTCCTTTACGTTTTATCGATAAGATCTAATTGAAAGGTTCTGTATCTTTAATTGAATGATTTTCCCAAATATTAGGCACCCCATCGCCACCCACGAGCCGAGCGAGCGGCGCGAGCGATTTCGAGCATAGCGCCTTGAGCGAGGAGCATTCGGAGCCGGTGTGGCCCATGCACTAACCTACAGCCACTCAGAGCCACGGCGCGGCCCATGCACTAACTAGCCACTTGGGCCACGTTGGGCCACCCGGGGTCATGTCGTGGCATGTTGTCGGGTCGCTATTAAGTTGGGCGCTTCGCCAGCAATTAGCATTAGTGTTTTAAGGTTGATTTTCATTGATATTTGTAAACGTATCTTTTGCAATTTATACCAGGCCTTTACAAATTTGTTAAATATTTGTTTGGTGGTTTGAAAACTTATCGAATTTATAGATACGCGATGAATTGATACATTTACAAATATCTTAATTCTGATCTCCGATTCGATTCTAGTTTTGTTTCAATTATTTTTTCTTATGGGTTTATGGTTTATTACTCCTATACTATCAGAGCTACCATTTGAGATCTACCGGATAAACGGTGGAATAGTGTAGGCTTTTTTTATATTTAAATCATTCTTTTATAAACATCTAATTGTAGTCATTTGGCAAATATATTTGAAATTATTCATACTTAACCTTATTCAGATTTTTAATTATTTTAAAGTATAATAAGTACACGCGAAGCGAAATGACTATAATTGGAATATAACTTTACTTTCCAGTATATTTTGCATTTCCCATATGAAGTAGTTTCATAGCTAATTGTTTGATAATCATTTTATAATACGCCATCAGCGTAGTGATGTTCACTAGGTAAATTTTTTACATAATGTGCCTATTAGATGTAGGATTTTAGATTTTAATCATTTTAATGTACCTATAGTATACTAAAACAAATCTGCAATGGTGTTATATTTTGTATTATCTTTTGGGGAGAGTTTTCACTCATGTTGGTAATCCTGTGCTCTTGTGACCAATTCATTGGAAAGTCTCCCTTGAAACTGAACTTGCATATATTTTCTCTACATGAGAATTTCCTGTAAGTAGACATAAAATGTACAACATTGTGGACTACGTGCAGTTGAGTGAAACTATTGCGTACTCGACATTTCAATCATGTTATAGGGGTTTGGTTTGCTTGGCTGGTTAAAAGCTAGCAAATCTGATCTTTATTTAGAACCATTTAAAGTTCAATTTTCATGTAGATACCAACTGTTATCAATTTTTAAACAATTTTAAACCATGCTTTTAAAATTGTATAACCATGTGATTTTATTGTATTTTTAGTGTTTAATTAAACGATATGGAAGTTAATTAGATCAGTGCTTGTTTATTGATTTTAAACTATACACTGTTAATGCAAATAAATGAATTATTAATATTTACAATGTTTCATTTTATGATTACCTGCCCTAACTTTACCTACCATTCATTATATTTGTTCTAATTTCAACAAAGAAAAATATCAATGGATCAGTGGATACATATTATAATCGCTTATTGACTGTTTAGGAAGAGCTTATTTATTTTATCAGGAAACTTAGGTCCTATAGGAGTATAGAGATGGAATATAGTAGCGATTTTACTAGATTTTGTGCCGTGAGCACAAGTACAGTACGTTACTAAGAATTTGAGTGGGCGGCTGTCGCAATAAACAGTAAAATTAATTTTAAATTACTGCAAAATTCTGAAATGTAAGAAATATACATATTTTGTTTATTTTACAGTGTTTAGTATCGTAATTAATTAGGTGTAGTTTGTATGGGTAGGTAACCCTGGCGGTCGTAAGGTCATTTTGGTAAATTCTAAATACAAAGGCATTGCGCTCTTTTGCGCGTGGTGTTAAGGTGTAATTTAGAATGAACGTAGGGTTCTGCAAATATTGTAGGCTATTAAAACGGCGGCATACCCTCAAGATCAAAAGTGTAAAAGTGCCCCGCGGCAAAACTACAAAATAGAACCGTTTTCCCCCCGAAGGGTAGAAAACGATTATTTAGGTTTCAGCCGAAGCTTGACCCACATTGAGATCAACACCTTCATACATCGTGGATTAATGTTATAGTTTGACGTACGACGTTGTATAGATGGCGCCAGTGTCACGGCGGCCATCTTGTTACTGTCATCTGTGCCGTCTGGTTCGCGGTGAGCGAGTTGAGATCAGTACCTTTCAAAAGGGTCGTCAAGGATTTATTTGTGGGTCAAGCTTCGGCTGAAACCTAAATAATCGTTTTCTACCCTTCGGGGGGAAAACGGTTCTATTTAGGTGTTCGAGCCTCTGCTTGACCCACATTGAGACGTGTTTATATTCTGACGGCACTGATTGCGTACTGTGACTTTCAATTAAAACAAAATGTATTTATTAACGTTATATATTAAATTAGATTCATAAAAAAAAAAAACAATCAACTAAACTTAATGAAACATAATATTTTCTTTCTCTTTTATAAATGATTCATAATGTGACTTAGATTAGGTAGTTAATGATATATAATCAACAAGTTATGTTGCTACGAGACTAGGTACGTAAAGTGGGATTTATAACCAAATTAATGGAACGCGAATTAAGTTCCCTAAAATAATGGTAAAATACTGTTTTTTTTTTTTTTTTGAGATCACAGATTACATAATTCTGTAATCTGTGTTTGAGATCTTCAATTTCCTGATTCATGTTTCTTATGAAGAATATCGGATGCAACTGCAGCTACATAAAGCTTCCTTAAATTTTCTCTCTTGTTGAAATAAATAAACTGTTATAGCCTTTTTGGCTCTCTCTTCTTAGTTTTGACAGTCTGACTAGAGTACGAATCCAAGAGACCATCTGTTTATAATTTTGGAATCAGTCTTAGATCCGTACCTACTCAGTCCATAACATCATTTGTGAGTCTAGGTCAACCAGGGATTTAGAATCTATTTCTAACAGAGTCAGGTCATGCACTCATCTACTTGATGCAAGTAGAAGAAGTGCACAGACGTGTCTGGAAATTTCAACAAAACTCTTCTCGTTCAAACTGTAGATATTAAGAAAATTTACTGTGGTTTATTAACAATCCAAATAGGGGTCATTTTTATTATTGTTTGTTGAGACTGAATACCCTTTGTTGTATGTCTTATTAAAGGATGACTATTTTATGGATTCTGCATCTACGGGATTAGCAAAGTTGACAACTACAGATTTATGTACCATTATTGTTTTGGGTGCAATCAAATTTGTTGTAAATAAAGTACAACAAATATGTACAAATTACAATCTATGTATAGAAAATTTCCCCAAGTCTGCCGCTGCTTCAAGTTGGGTTCATTGTGGAGAAAACGAGAAGATTATGCCACTTGGTCTGGCGATAAGTTGCAAATAGTAGGTTTATTACTTAAACACCATAGGACTCATATATTCGACGCAGGTTTATAGGTTTTTTGCGTCAACTTTCACCATGAACAATTGTTGGTCGTCATTGTTTTGTGTCAAATTTTGTATGAGATTTAACCACCCTGAATTTGACAACAACAATTGTAATGTTTCTGTCGTTGTTTTAGTTGACGTTCTCCCAGGAGAAGTTCATTCTTCGGAGCTGCTACAAGGTAAGTTCCTGTACATTTGTTCAGATGGTGAAGTACTCGAGAGACTCGGGGGTGGAAAGGCCATAGCCCAGGTCGAATCTTCTGTAATATATGTTTCCCCAATAGCAGATTTTGCCCATGTGAATAGGTCCACCTGAGGAGTTCCGAAATTGTTTAAATTTCTAATATTATTTGAGTTATGTCTCTGCTCAGGTGCCACTCCGGTAGACTGTTGAACCGAGACAGATTGTCTGCTATCCCGTTGTAGCGTCCGTCTTCTCAGTTGAAGGCCGACTTACGAACTGATGGTAACTTCAGTAGCTTTGACTTTCATAAGTCCCCTACTAGGGCCTAAATTGAATAAATGGCTTTGAATTTGACTTTGGCTTTAGCAGACTGGTAGGTATTGAGCAGAGAAGTGAATATTGTATTATTTTTCCCATTGATGAAAACTGGAATGTCATATTCAGAAGCCTCAACGATTTTGTACCGCCCTGTTTTGTGATATACGCTACGAACGTCTTGTTTTTGGTTTGCAGTGTCACCGAGGTTCTGCTTCTTTTTTGATTGCTGTGCTCACATTTCTAAATGGCCACTTAATTGAACTGAATTTACTGTCGCCCTGCGTCTGCCGTATCTGTTACTATGAATGTAGTTGGAGCTCTCTGAAATATTCTTGAGCTTTCTGCAAGTTTTAGGTTCTTTCTTTTGTCAGTCAGTTTGCATTTATCTAGATTAACCGAGAATGTAATCTTCCTAAGGAAAAGTTCGTTACGAATTAAGTCTTCCAAAAATCATTATTGCCAATTTCCAGCTCCAATATGTTTGGTTTTTGTGGCAATTGCGTTTCTGTTGCCCAGAATCTTGTTTTCTGGAAGTACTTTTAAGTTGTGTTCAGTGCCCCATAGAACTCGTAAGACTTTATCTCAGGCTGAGTGGGTTCACCATCCTAAGTACTGAAGAAGATTTATGAGGAATTCGCCGTGTTGTTGGAGACCCACGGATCTTGGTGATCGACCCGAAAGTCATTTAAGACAACTGTTCTCAATCCTTGTTCCTTGTAATAACTTGCCAACCGTTTAGTTATTTTGGCAAAAGCATTTGGTGCTGTAGCTAGGCCGAATGGTAAGCAAGCATGTAATTTGGTAGGTATACTTTATTAGCAAAGCATAAGAATTATTGGTATGATTTTACAATTGGAAAAAGATAATATGCCTGAGATATGATCTCAATCATGTAATTATCAGGTTATAAGAAAGATGGTACTTCAAATAAGCTTAGAGGACGAAATTTTTAGGGTTTTAGATAAGTATTTAAGCGTCTTAAATTAAAAATTGATCTATTTGAGCTATCAGTTTTAGCCCTAGTGAAAATGGAAAAGGAATCCCCTGTTAGATGAGCTGATGACAATTGTACCTGATTCTCTCAAGTCTTGTAGAGCATTTATCATAGTTGGGGACGATATATTCATATAACGAAATCCATATAAGTATATGACATAAAATAATTAGTGGAGACCCGGAAAAAATAAAAATTATGGTTTGTTATGCCCTTTAAATTGATTTGGGCGTTGAAATTTCCTGGTACCGCTCGGATCACATTTTTTGCCATTGGGTTTTTGTTGTGACTGGGGCTTGTCTCTTTGTTGGGAGTGAAAGGGCTGTTTTCTCTGAATATGGCTAGGTCGTATTTCGTTTGACCTTTTTACATGTTTTCTATTATCAAGAAAAAATTTGTTGACTCCTCCTTGCTCTTTTATAAGATTTGACAGGTCCGGTTCTCTAAACAGATGAGTATTGGATGGCGGAATCTTATGTAGCATTTCGTCTAGGTACTTATTGCGCGCTTTATATACAGATCTGCGTTGACGAATTATTTCTGCGCGTCTTCCACATACATACTTTAACAACGCATCGGAAGTTTTCTTGAAAGGTGAGTCAGGGGCTAGGAAGTTCTTGCTAATGCTCTTTTTAACGTCTTGAGAGCTTGTATCGTAGATCAATTGGAAATTATGTCTCTGCATTAGCAAGCCATATGATATTGCGCCTAGGCTAAGGTCGGTTTTTACTAAGGTGGATATTTGTTGCCATGGTGGTGTTATACTGGCTAAAATAGTGTTCATTTGTAAGTTTGAGAAAATTGGAGTAGCTTGGAACTGTTTTTGAACGTCCGCGTATCTTATATTACTCCAGCCATTAGAATTCAGTCTTTGGCATGAAGTCCCTTGTTTAACTAGTTCGGGTAAAGCTTCCGATATTTTTGGCTCGGTCTCTGTTGTCACTGGAGCAAAGTCGAATAGTCCCTCCACAGGGGTGGAGACTCTAGCTATAGTAGTTGGTTCCTCGCCTAGGTGGAACTCGGGAGCGTGCCAAGAGTGGGCATCATCGTTCGTGTTTTCATTAGGAATATAACCTGAAGTGGAAGGAATCTGTCCAAGAGTACTATATATTTCCTCCTCATTTTGTGTACTTGTTACCGATTCAAAAGATTGATTCAAATTGTCATTCTGTGGATTTCGAGGCGCTAGATGATTTTTCAGATCATTAATACTTGCACATTGTTTAGATGACATTTCCACTAGTTGACTAAACATTTCGTTTTGTTTCTGTATCATCTCCAGAAGTTTATCTTCTCTTTTAGATTGATTTTCCTCTGGAGATTCTGTCTGATCTATAGTCCAAGTGAGTTTCCTGCTGTGACCAACGTGGTCCCTATCGTGGCTTGAGGCATGACTGGGTGAAGGAGTTATCCCCCCACCCCTTTTTTCGTTCAAGAAAGATGAAGCCTCAATCCTTGATATTAATTTAGGCTTAAGCTGCTTTACGGTGTCCATAAAGTGCACGTAATGCGCTTCGATGTGAATCTGCTCCATAAGTGCATGAGGAGCGTATATGATAGCGCGACCTATAGGCCAGCTAAGTAGTTTTCTTTTGATAAGCTTAAATTTGCGTTCGCTCATAGAGGTGGCGTTTCTATCAAAACATTCTATTAAATCCACTGTGGGTACAGCGAATCGAAGTCTGCATTCGGTATCTGAAGAAATTGTTTTTCCGAAGAGTTGTTCATATGAATGAGGAACTATTTGCCATGACTTCCAACCTGGTGGATAGTATACTTCCAAAACTTGAATAAGCTTGGTGTAAGGTTCTCTCTCCTCATCAGGAGGTGTCCATTTAGTAATTTCATCCAATGTTTTGAGAGCCATTTTGGTATCTAAAATCAATATAACTACTCGTGAGTATGCTAAACAAGATTGAGTTTACATTCACTACGATACAGAAACGTCTAATAACGTCTGTGGCTCACTGAAAGTGGAGCAGGCTCACTGAATGTGGAGTAGACTACCGACGGCTGCGCAGCCCACCGACGGCTGCGCAGACTACCGACGGCTGCGCAGCCTACTGACGGCTGCGCAGCCCACCGACGGCTGCGCAGCCCACCGAAGGCAGCGCAGCCCACCGACGGCTGCGCAGCTCACCGATGGCTGTGTAGTCTATCGACGGCTGTGTAGGTTGCAGCCAACTCACGGCTATGTAGCCAACTCACGGCTATGTAGCCTGCCAACGGCTGTGAAGCCTGCCAACGGTTAAGCCCGTATATTGTAAAGGCAATGTGAGGGTGTCTTCTATTACGTTATTCTAAGCGAATATACGATCGGACATCCCCCAAATAAAAGTATAATAACTTTAGAGCTGTCCAGAGGACGAGCTGCAATATCCCATTTAAGTGGGTTGCGATTAGTTTAATGGTATATTATTTCAACATACCTGCAATATTTTCAATAAATTATTACTCAATTAGTATACGTCTTATTCACACGATGTTTGAAAGCGTACTGATCTCAACTCGCTCACCGCGAACCAGACGGCACAGATGACAGTAACAAGATGGCCGCCGTGACACTGGCGCCATCTATACAACGTCGTACGTCAAACTATAACATTAATCCACGATGTATGAAGGTGTTGATCTCAATGTGGGTCAAGCAGAGGCTCGAACACCTAAATAGACCGACTCGATATTTAATAACTAGCAAACTTCAGCAGACCTGCACCATTTAACAGGTCCTGCTTGTGGGGCAGCACCTGTTAAAATGATACATTACGCCCCATAAAACCGGTCAGTACTCACCTTAACACTGGTTGGTAGCGATTCGCAGGCATGTGCCATAATGATAATTCGGGAATGGGATTCTTTACAAAAATCATGAATAATTAATGAAAATCCTCGACGAAAAGCTCTCAAGAGTAAAGGTTCAGTACATTTGACGATTCTAGACAACTCACATTACACTAGCGCCTCTCGCGGCGAATTGAAGCGCGTTAGTTTCCATTCGATTTACAGCCTTATGGAGGCAAGAAATATGAAAATTATTTAATTTTAATTACTCACTCACTCTCACTCTAACTTGCACACACTCTTCACACTCTCATACTCACTCTTCACTTGGTAAATGAAAATAATATCTGTTTTGACTCGTCTCTTTATTATTATATTCTGTATAGTATCTTGTTACAATAAGCAATAATGGTGCCGATTCTATTATTTACAACTAAACTAATTTAGTCTCACTATATCTCTTTCTAACAAAGAAAATTTTCTTATGTTTGATGTAAGAAATTTAATCCTGTAAAATTAGTCCATTTGCTTTTTTCAACATACATTTTCATTTCATTTTTAATGTTTGTAAGAAAGAGATGTGACGTGATTAAAATCAGTTTAGTGCGATTTACAACAGAATCGGAACCAATGTAACATTAGGTCCGTATTCTAGAACGTCAATCAATGTTCAAGTCAAGTTTTGAGTTTAGATTAAAACAATTGAATTTGGAACCTACACCAATGATATTAGGTTTATTATCGATTAACACGATCTACTCTTGAGTCTCGAATCTTGATTTCGTTCTATAAATAAAGACCTTAGAATACATGAACTTTTGAAGTTTCTTATAATTTCACCGGTATTGAATTTGGTCGAAGCTCGTTTCTTACAAAAGAGGTTTTCAGCAAAGATCTTTTTCTACTTTAATATTAGCTTTTTGCACTGCATTTGATATCGTTTCAAAGCTAAAAGAGCCAGCTTGCAGACGGGTGTTGCCATTTTAAATGTGGAAACGTATTATTTTTTATTTTAATCATAAGTATAAAAATTAACAAATCACTTTCCATACTAATTAACATTATTGGCGTATACGAGAAATGGCACAGTAAAAATGCTGACTTTTCTATCTTTTAAATGATACCGAATACAGTGCCTTAAGAGGACTCAATTCGTCATACTTTTCATACAAAACCTCTGTACTTATCATGGCGTTGTTAAACATTTTTCGTTAGATGTTTTGAACAAATTAGTATCTTGTGCGCTATATCTAGCCGTGTATCTAGGCGTAATTTAAAAAAAGTGTGAAACAAATTCAGTCAAAGCCTCCGAAAAACAGCGTTTTTGCCTGAACTTTGGCCATATCTAATGTACCTATAAATTGTAAAAGTAAAGAAAACATTTAGATACCAGGCTTGCAAATGTATTGGAGATTCTAAATAACTAACTTTTTTTTCACAAACTTGTAAGATTTTTTCACAAGAAGTATACTCTTGGAACAAGTTTTATGAATGCGAAATCATGAATGACGACATAGCGAAGCGGCCGCGAGTGATCAGCAGAATTTACCGACTGATAACCGACGGCCCTGATGCTGTCTCTCTTTTTTCGCAGTCAAACATTACGTTGGATGACACAACAAGCTTTTAGACTATGCTTGCGTTGAAGTTGCGCCGGCCACAGAGGGCCACCTTAAATCAACATTAAGGTTGATTTAAGGCAACCAGTACTGAGGCGGGAAATTTGTTTTTTTTTCGAGTTTTTGTTTTTTACCTATGTAGAACAAAATGGATGGATATTTCAGTGATTACTGACCGTAGTAGTTCATTTAGCATATTATAGAATTGATACTTTTTGTTTAAGATTAACTATATTTGTACATTTCCCAAAATAGTCAGTTTTAAGAGAAACCGTGAGAAACGTTCAAATATGGCTCATATTATACAAAAAACATTCATAAAACATTAAATGAACTTCTACTGTCGCTAATCACTGAAACATCTATCCATATTGTTCTACGAAGGCAAAAGAAAACTCGAAAAAAAACAAATTTCCCACCTAATACTTTCAAGAAGAGAAAATCTTTGCTGAAAACACCTCTATTGTATGAAATTTCGAGCTAGAGCCAAATTCAATACCAGTGAGTGTATTATAAATTAACATCTTTACACAATCGCCTTACAGGTAACAAAGTGTTTTATAAAGCTATATACACACATGTGTAGTGGTTCAGTCGAAGCTCATGCTCATGTCGGATGTGTTGGTGTTGTCGCGTTCCGAGGCGGGTGTGTGCGCGACATTTGTCGTCGCCGCAGGAATTGATATGTTCACAGCCGGGAATGGGAACAGGGGAATCTCTTTATCTGTACAAACAATCTATATGTTAAGGTATAGCCTACACATTTTTCTTTTTTTTTACTATTTATTGGCCTGTGTTTGACCGCAATCTCACCATGATGTAAGTGATGATGTGGCCGAAGGTGGTAAGCACACAAAGCCTAGAAGGAACTGGCTTTCAAGTGCAGCTATCGGAACACACCGATAGGTGCTTGGCGACAGATTTTCAACTTGAGGGTGGTAGCCAGCCAGGCGGGTACTACAAAGTACCCTACCACCGTGCTATGGTTTTCCGTCACCGAAAGCTCAAGCTCATTGTAGGATTCGAACCCGAGACCTTCGTCGACCTGAGCTGTCATCGCCTTAAATAATAATAATAATAATATAAGCCTTTTATTCAGACACAGAATAGTTTAAACCTTAATAAATATATAACAACGACTCTGTCGAGTCGGAGACACCGACAACCCGGTCTGCTTGCCCAACTTTGACAAGGCCTCCTCCATCTCTTTCCACTCTATCCTATTTTGCGCTCTCCTAGTCCATGTTTTTCCTGCTATAATCTTTATTTCATCTTCCCACCTTCGAAACTGTCTACCTCGATTTCTTTTCCTGTTTCTTAGGTACCAATATTTTATTTATTTATTTATAAGGTACACCAACAACGTGTAAGGGACATCGCCGCACAAACGGATACCATGGGTCCAGGACATGATTCTGGGGGCATGAACATGGGGGGCCCATGTTGGAATTTTTCGTCGGTTTTACCCAATTTTTTTTTTTTTAGTTTTTTTTACTTTAGACTGTTCATAATCGTTATTCTTACCTAACCCAAAGAGATTTAAAATAAATAAGTTATTAATTCATTACTTTCACTAAAAGTAGCAATGTAAATAAAACTAGAAACTCTATAGATAACTCTATTCGCCTGCAGTCAGCGACATTCTACGTAGGCACAACGTTATCGCGCGTTTAAATCGCGGTGTTCACAATACATTGCGCGCTCGAAAATGACAATTTCTATAACCGATCATTAGCGAGGTGAATGACTTTCACAATTTGATTAGTGGCATTAGGTGTAGCCTTTTCGCGAAGTTTGCGTTACCAGGCGAAATACACCCTGTATACACAACATTTTAGACGGAACATACATAAAGTTACAAAATCTAATATGTTAATAGAAGCGTTTTACCTGAAAATAAAACGCATATTAAATACTTACCTTATTTGAAACCTTATAAAATGAGATAGGCCTTCCTTGTTTTCTGCTAGACTTCCTTCTTTGTCTACCCAAATATTGCCGTCTCGCTCGCACATCTCCCCACTATTCACCCAGGCAGAGCGCGAGCTTGAGCCACGCGCGCTATCTCGTCATTGAGTCGAAATACCAGGCAGAACTAAAAATTAAGGTTTCAAATAAGGTAAGTATTTAATATGCGTTTTATTTTCAGGTAAAACGCTTCTATTAAAACTTGACCGTTATTTGAAACCTTATAAAATGAGACGTGTTTGTTTTCGCCTGGTGAAAGTGGATGCCAATGTGATATTATGCTTGTAGCATAAAGTTATTTGTGAGATAGGTAGGTACCTGTGATTTCTCCAGTATAGGTCATACGTGTACAGACTTCTGTGTAAGTCTGAAGGTATCGTGAGAGAGAATAGGTATCAAAAATACTAAGATGTGCGAGGTACTGTAATTTTATTTATAAAGTACAAACGAAATATGTAGGTGTAAATGGCTAGAAGCAAAGATCTTAATCAAATCATTGATGAGCATAAAAACATGTATCGTATGTGATTGAAAAGCAACATTCAAGTATTTAATTAATCATGCGAAGATAATGTGATCCCGCGATTAGTGGCTTATTATCAGCTATATGGTAACTGTCTGAAAGGGTTGCAGATCTCTAATGGGCATGAGACCAGATTTAGTGGATCTGAACTGATTATGCCAGCACCAGCGATGAATTATTCTATTTCGCACCCTATTAAAGATGCAGCTTTGGCAGGTCTTGTCAATAGTTGGTGGATTTTGCTGTGTTACGTTTATCGTATAAAAGGCGAATACAATCTGTACACACAGTAATGTATAGCTATATGTTTTGCTATAGTCTATGTACCTACCGACATTATTATTCTCCGACACGTGTAGGTACATCATATATTCTAATCAAAACGTTAATTACATACAGTACATTTTTACTTACATGTGGTATTTTGCTATAATCACCAGCAACATTACTGCATAAACATTAACCAGAAATATAAGTTTTAAAGACCGATCAAAAGTAACATCATAACATAACTTTTACTTGTTCTAAAACTGGAAAGTGAAGTCATGTAGGTACAAGGGTACTTACACAAGGTACAAGGTTGAAGGCAACCTTAACACACTACAAAATTAAGACAACGCTGTGTCGGTCTGGATATACAAAATTCGTTACTTAAATTTTAGATATGTTTCTAAAAATTACACGAGTCTATCGACTATCTATCGTATCAATATATATCAAAATATGTCCAACCAACACATGAGAACTAAAACTGCATACATTTGATACCACTGACTTATTCAGCATAATGAACATTCATCTAAGTGTAAGAAGCAAGTAGTTAATAACTTTATTAGTACAGGAGTCATTGTGACAAATGGACTACTTAAGTTTGTTCATTTTATTTCAAACAAGCTACGGTTAGAAGCGATTTTTCAACAAAGATGCCATGGTTACAACAAGCAATCCAATACTCATATTTCTATAATTCCAGACCATCTTATGGTACCTACTTGGAGGTAGAAAAACCGTCCATGTATCTATCGATAGTGCTGTATCGTGAATGGGACTGTCAAAGCTCTGAACTTGAGGTCTGCCCTCCGAAATACTATCGAGGAATTAGTTACTAAAAGTTTGTTTCGAACCAATTTAGCTGAGGTAGCAGTTTAGAGATTAAACAAGATAGAGGGTAATGTTATGCTAGGTGGTAATTCCACGTGGAACAAAGGTGCTTTTTCTTCGTAAAACATTTATTCATGCTTTAGTCTAAATACAAAACTTTCAACTAAGTATGTACGTTCCATATTATTGTGCAGGCGTATCCGCTGTGTAAGTGCTCCTCGAGCAGTAGTTGGTAATCAGTAACAATAGACGAGGATCTAATCTAATATATGAAAGAAATTAGAATGTTACATTCATATGACGATGATACGGTTCATCAGATGATTGTCACCCTCATTCCGAACATAGGTGACGTTTAATTTAGATATTGTCATGCTTTCGAGATAGCGAGGAGTGCTTTGTTATTGCAATGCAACATTTTCCTGGCTAAACAACTGTTCGACTGTTTATTGCGCTTACAGGCTTCATCTGATTATAAATTTCAATAGAAAATGAGATTGCGATTGCAGTTGAATCAAAAAAGTATGCTGAATCACGGTAGTGCAGACTCTTTTGGGATATTACCAAGCTCGATAAGTTCAATAGACCGATTAGGCTCTAAGGTGATTTTGAAAGAAAATCAATAATATTTCTAGTATTCCATTGAACCCCCAAAAACCCTGCGAGTGTGGGTAAATTTGTCAACATAGTGTAAGCCTCTGTAGCACAATTTTATTCATTCTTGTTTTAGAATTAAAACATAACGCCTTGGAAGGCAGGAGAAAGTCATTTAAATAATCGATAATAGGTATTCCTTATTCCCTATATGCTTGTTACCCCACTGGTTAATTAAGCAAAAAACTTTTGGCTGAGACCGAAAGGTAGGCAAGTTATCTATGTATAATATAGTTACCATTATTGGTCATAGATTCGTATGTGCGTCGCTCACATTTACTAGTGAAAACATGCCTGAGATCTGAATTTTGCACAACCAGTCAGGGTTGAAATAAATCAGCGATACGGTAAACATTTAATTCGTATCACACGTTATAATAGGTCAGTGAGATCAAATCAAAATCAAAAAGTCATTTATTCAGTTTAGGTCCTGATAAGGCACTTATAAACGTTAATTTGTTACATACAGTTGAATTTACCACCGGTTCGGAATACACTTAAACTGAGAACTGAGATTCACCACTTTTTAGCATCAGCAGACAATGTTCAATGGTACGGGTGGATATCTGATACCACAGTACTGAACCGAATGACTTGACATTACCAACGGTTTTTTGGTAAAACAATACGCATCGACAGTGTATTATATTATTTTCAGTATATAAACCGGGGGTGCTTAGATGTCACCCTGCTGGTGGAATAGAATTTATTGTCCCGCTTTGAAATTATTAAATGTCAATCTTTAAGCACCTTGCAAAAAACGAGTATGGTAAGACCCCTGCGAGGGATAAATATATAAGAACAAGTCCGTAAGGGCACCAACCTCCAAGTCAAGTACTTAAGAGTACACTGTAAGGGTACATTTTCCAGTTAGTTGCCCCTGTGAGATTTGATAATGATGGGAAATATGCGTAGAGGCATCTCGGCATAGGACTTTGCAAATGTACATTTTAAAACCAACTATTCCCATGTGGGTGGTTATATTAGAGACTGTGCGACAGAACATTTCAAATCACCTGTCCTTGCATGGGTTGATTTAGATGGCGATTGTGAGAAGAGGCACAATATCTAGGTAAAGTACCCTGCGTTGAGGGTATATATTTTTAGTCCCTTTTTCCTACGAGGCAGGGATAGAGTAAAAATCTGCTTTGACCTGTTTCTAAAGCAGGATCATTTAATTTTTAATTGAAAAGCAAAATAGGTTTTCAAACACACCACTGCCTTTTTAATCCTTTCATCGTTAATGTGCGTAGACACACCATCCAAACGTAGTACCCTGCGAGAGTATATTCTAAGGTCACGCAAAGATTCATATGCGTCAGGCGCGACATGATGTATTTGAAACCAGACTTGAAGGGTCCATTTCAAGTCACCCTGTAAGAGGTTGATTATGATGGAAAATGTGCGTACGGGCAGAAAATCCAAAATAATACCCTGCGAGGGTACATTTCTGTCCCTGCAAGCAGTTGATTAATATGGGGAATGTGTGTACAGGCATGACATCCAAGAAAATACCTCACGAGGCTACATTTCAACTCATCTGCCCCTTCAAGGGCTTGACTATTATTGGTAATGTGCATACGGAGTACTGGCACAACATCTCAAAAGAACACACGCGACGGTATATTTCAACTCACCTGCCCCTGCAAAGGGTTGATTATTACGGGGAATGTGCATACGGAGTAAGGGCACAACATCCAAGAGAATAAATACCCCGTACCCGTACATTTCAGTGACTGCCCCTGCGTGGAGTTAATAATAATGGGGAATGTGCGTGCCGGCCCAACATCCAAGCAAATACTCTGCGCGAGTACGTTCTAAGTCACCTGCCCCTGCGCGGGGTTAATAATAATAAGGAATATGCGTACTGGCACAAGATCTAAGACAATACCCTGCGCGGGTATGATTTAAGTCACTGCCCCTGCGCGGGGCTAATAATAATGGGGAATGTGCGTACGGGCACAACATCCACGAAAATACCCTGCGCGGGTATGTTTTGAGTCACCTGGCCCTGCGCGGGTTGGTGTATGGATCAGACTAGCTTGCTAAGCAGGAGCATTTGATCCTTTTTATTAGAGGCAAAAATGTTTAAACTTTTTTAAGCACTGTAACTAGACTAGCAATAATGGCAGGCGAAATTTCTGGTTAGCGGATCACAATTCCTCATTTGAATAATTTCAGTACAAATAAGTTGTAATAATTCTAATTCACTACATAACACTTTAAATTCTTTTTTATTATCAATCAACTTCTTTCACTTTTCACTTTTAATCACCGCTTCATGGCAAGATCCTCAACAGAGGTTTATTTAAGTAACTAGTAACACACAAGCTAGCACAAAGTTGTTACAGCGGCAAATTTCTTAAAAATATTTAACTATATAATAAATTGTTATTTAGACGGCACTGCTAACGTTTTCGACACCTTAACATCGCCTGCGGTCATTATTAATTTTATTATAGATCCGAGAATCAGATATATGAGGCATTTGGATTTACTTGAGGACCTTACTCGACCCAGTGTTACGCTGCCTTTTAGATCATTTTTGCTCAGGGCAGTATCCGTTATCACTATTCGCACGTTGTGAAGCACTTGATGTAATTTAAATATTAATGTTCAACTGTGAACAAAACAGGAACTAACCTAGGAAAAACCAAGGTTAATAAATTAATAAAAGCAAAATTATCAATAAAAAGTGGGTAGATTAAATAGTTTAAGCTGCTTAAGCTTAATTAGCTGTTCAAAGACATGAACATAAAATATCAAAATTAAATTAAAATATCGAACGGTAACACCGTTAAAATCATTATATTATTATTTTAATAAACTAAGAAGGAACAAAGATAAAATATACAAATAACTTACGAGTGCCTAGGCTAGGCTAGGCACAACCGTCCGTTGCAGAAAACAGGACGCCAATGACGAGATAGCGCGCGTGGCTCAAGCTCGCGCTCTGCCTGGGTGAATAGTGGGGAGATGTGCGAGCGAGACGGCAATATTTGGGTAGACAAAGAAGGAAGTCTAGCAGAAAACAAGGAAGGCCTATCTCATTTTATAAGGTTTCAAATAACGGTCAAGTTTTAATATAATATACTAGCAGCGAAACCCGGCGTTGCTCGGGTTAAAATACATCGCATGTTTAATGGTATAAAAATATATAAGGATACATTTTTTAACATAGATATTATAGATTTCTATTTTCGATATTGAGAGGCTTTCCAGAACATTCAAATAGTTTGTTCTTTTTCACTTGTGAAAATCACTTAAATTTTTTTTGTTACTGTTTTTCTTAATTCCAATTGATCTTTACTCGACTACAATCACGATTGGACTGACGAAAAGTCACTGAATGGCCCTGATTCTGTTGTTTACAACCAAACTAATTTTAATCTCACTATGTCTCTTTCTAACAAAGAACATAAGAAAAGGATGTAAGAATTTTAGTCCTGTCAAATTAGTCCAATGCATGTTTTCAATATAAATTTAGTCGCCATCTATCGCGGTTACGCCTAAATACATGCAGAATAAGACGGCAAAGATATATTGACAGCTTTAAATATATTCTATCCTTTTTCAATAATGTTCGTAATAAAGAGATGAGATGTGACTAAAATTAGTTTAGTGCGATTTACAACAGAATCGGCACCAATATCGGTTTATATATACCATCAGACACCGAAATTTCCAGTACCAGATCACTCTAGAATATTTAGATGTATATCACTTCGATTTGGTTCTTTTAGATCAATAATAACACTCGTACACATTTTGGAACTTTCCAGATCAATCCAAAAATGTTTAGAACTTTCTCGAACATTTTAAATCGCTTATAATAAATTGCACTCATTTTAGAATTTTCTAGATCATTCTAGAAATATTTAGAAATTTCTCGAACATTCTTAATCGATCATAATTAATTGCACTCATTTTGGAACTTTCCAGATCATTCGGAAAATTTCTAGAACGTTCAAGAACATTCTAACTCGATAATAACAGTTTTGGACATTTTGGAACTTTCTAGATGAAGCCAGAAATTTGTAGAACTTTCTCAAACATTCTATATCGATTATAATAGTTTGCATTAATTCTAGAATTTTTTAGATCATTCAGATATTTCTAGAACTTTCTAGAACATTCCAGATCAATTATAACCGTTTTACTCATTTTGGAACTTTCTAGATCATTCAAGAAATTTCTCGAACATTCTAAATCGATCATAATCAATTGCACTCATTTTGGAACTTTCCAGATCATTCCGAAAATTTCTAGAACTTTCTCGATCATTCTAAATCTATCATAATAAATTGCACACATTTTGGAACTTTCCAGACCATTCTGAAAATTTCTAGAACGTTCTCGAACATTCTAACTCGATAATAACAGTTTTGGACATTTTGTAACTTTCTAGATGAAGCCAGAAATTTGTAGAACTTTCTCAAACATTCTATATCGATTATAATAGTTTGCATTAATTCTACAATTTTCTAGATCATTCCAGATATTTGTAGAACTTTCTAGAACATTCCAGATCAATTATAACCGTTTCACTCATTTTGAAACTTTCTAGAACGTTCTCGAATATCCTAACTCGATAGTAACAGTTTTGGACATTTTGGAACTTTCTAGATGAAGCCAGAAATTTGTAGAACTTTCTCAAAACATGCTATATCGATTATAATAGTTTGCATTCACTCTAGAATTTTCTAGATCATTCCAGATATTTGTTGAACTTTCTAGAACATTCCAGATCGATGATAACCGTTTTACACATTTTGGAACTTTCCATTCCAGAAATTTTGAGATCTTTTCAGAAGTCCTCATGCGTTAGAAAAGGACAGCAATATATGTTTTAACATTTTCGCCACCCACAACCACCCCCTTCCACCCACCGCGACCAGACTCCCTTACTACCACCTGGAGACCAAGGGGTATTTACCACCCCAATGGGAAGTTGATTGGGGTTGGTGGTGATTGAGAAAACTGCGTATTTACGTACCCACAAAAGCATTTTATATATATTATTAGATAGATTTTTATTCCATTTTGTCAATGCCTCTTATTATTATAGTTTATAAACAACCCTCAAGTTGAAAATCTGTCGCCAAGCATCTATCGGTGTTTCGATTTCTGACAGCTGCACTTCAGGCTTTGTGTTTCACCGTCGCCCACGTCAACACGTTGCACAGAAAAGCAAAAAAAAAAACTCACCAGTCAAAGCAGCATCCAATCTATCGACGATAGCGTCAAGCAGGGCCAATGAGACGACATCATCGGGGTCCTTAGCGAGTGCGGAGTGCAGTGCGTCGGCGGCGTCGGTCTCCCGGCCTAAGAGCGCGAGGCACAGCCCCATGGCGGCGAGCGTGTGCGCGCGCGCCGGCCGCAGCGCGAGTGCACGCGCATGCCAGTGCAGCGCGTCGGCGGGCTGCCCCAGCATGCGCGTCGCGTGCCCCAGCGCGTCCAGCGTTGGCGCCCACCGAGGTGACACCTGCACGATCACATATTTTTTTTCCCATTTGCGTCACACTTGTGAATTTTGCCTTTGGACGGACCAGTTGGCGCAGTTGTTCACCTTACGCGCCGCAGGTCGTGGGTTTGATTCCCACACAGGACATACATTTGTGTGCATTAACATGTCTGTATGTCCCGAGTCTGGGTATAATTATGTATATTAAGTATGTATTTACAAACAAAAAGTAGTATATGTATTATATCAGTTATCTGGTTTCCATAGTACAAGCTCTGCTTAGTTTGGGATCAGATGACCGTGTGTGAGGAATGTCCCAGGATATTTATTTATTTATTTCCAGTTATATTACAAATTCCACCTTCACTTCCAAAATACCTCAGAGTCTGAAGACAAAGGTCTTCAATCAGTGCGTGTTACCAGTGATGACATACGGGAAAGAGACGTGGTCTTCTACTGCTGGCCGCTTAAATAAGCTCAGAGTCACTCAGCGAGCTATGCTCGGAATTTCTCTACGTGACAGGGTCCGAAACGAGGACATTCGTAGGAGAACGAAAACAAGGACATAGCTCGTAGAGTTAGTAAACTGAAGTGGCAATGGGCAGGCCACATCGCTCGAAGGGCCGATAACTGATGGGGAAGTAAGGTTCTCGAGTGGCAACCACGTACTGGAAAGCGCCGAGCGGGACGACCTCCCACCAGGTGGACCGACGACCTGGTCAGAGTCGCTGGACGCCGCTGGATGCAAGCGGCCCAGAACCGTTCGAAGTGGAAATCAATGGGGAAGGCCTATGTTCAGCAGTGGACATCCATAGGCTGATATGATGATTACAAATTCCAGTCACCGTCCACAAAAGTTATGTTTTACTACAATGGTAGTCATTGTACTAAAACTCTTCACGGACTTTTTGAGACAACTTAAAGTCACGATACACATTCATTTCATTTCACTTAACTGGTGCACTTGGATTGATCTTTATTGAATAAAACACCACCGATAATATGCAATAAAACTCAATATACACGAATTTATGACAATAAAAATGTAAACGCAACGTCACTTTGCAAGTTCCCGCCAAAAAGTCATCGGTGGCAACATTTACTACCGCACATCCAAAACAATTTAATTGACGGGCCAATTGGCGCAGGTGGTTAAGACTGCACCTATCGTCGCCGATCGTGGGTTCAATTCCCGCACAAGAAATGGATTTGTAAATAAAGTATGAATTTACAAACAAAGTGTAGTATATGTATTATATCAGTTATCTGGTTTCCATAGTACAAGTTCCGCTTAGTTTGGGATCAGTCAGCCGTGTGTGAGGAATGTCCCAGGATATTTATTTATCCCACCAAAAACATTTTTATGTAAAATGTTGCCGCCAAGACTGCACTGTGAAAAAGTTATCAGATCTCATGTAGAGCCAAGCTTATAACTCTACTTGCCCTTACTCTACAAGCCCTAACTTCACAAACTCTACACACCGTAGTCAAAATATGTGGCTTGGCCGTTTCGCTACTGTCACATGGCAGTAAGGTGAAAAATGTATTCCCTGTTACTTTTTTGTTATAAAGTATCAGCAAAATATACCGCTCAAAACGGCGTAAAAATATTAAAAATAATAAATTACCTATTACAATTATTATTATGGAAAATTCAATTAAATTCAATATTTACTATACAATACAATTACAATTTATGATTTAATTACCTACTTACATATCAATTGTCATTTTTCATAATTTTGAATGTCATGTAAAAAATCATTCACAGTAAGTGTAACTAGTACCTCGGTCCCCGGGGTGGTGGTGGCACATTGAAGGGCCTTCTTAAAGAGCATCGCGGCGGCGCGGGGGTTCCCCGCGGCGAACGCGGCGGCGCCCGCCTCGTGCGCCACGTGCGCGTCCCGCACCACCTTCCAAATGCGGACCCACCCGCTCATACCGTCGCCTTCTCCCTCACTCTCACTCGCCGTCGGCGTCGGCGTCGGCGTCGGCGTGCTCAACTCCTCTGACTTTGCTCTTTCTGGCTCCTGAAACACAGTTTTACTAGTTCGAGGCCCTATGGATTCAAAAATAAGCTGTAATGTTGTATAAAAATAAATAATAGTACATTATGATACATGTGTGCAAAGTTGGTTATTAACACTCCAGGCGGTAGTATAAGATAAGCGGCGGATAAGAGAGCCAAGAGTGTAATAAGCAATGCACACGCGTGTCATACGACGTTTTTCAACACACTTGCGAGGAAAAAACAGACTTGTATTTTGCAATAAATGTCACCTTACGAGCGAGTGTGTTGAAAATTATTATTATAGCACTGATTTTCTATTTTATACCTTAACATGAATCATGAGCAGAATTTATATAAAAACATTGTTCAGTTAAAAGCATCTAAAATCGCTAACTTCTGGAAACTGAAATTGAATACGTTCTTTCAACAGACTTGTAAGTCAAAAAGCTTAGCGCACAATTACCATCATAATTATGTAGCTTATATGAATCGAAGATTCTTACACAGAAAATAGATGAATATTGAAAAAATTAAAAGTAAATTGCGAGTCGGACTATCATGCGAAGGGTTCCGGACGTGTAATTTTATTTAATTTTTATTATTTGTTGTTATAGTGGCAATAGAAATACATATTCTGTGCAAATGTCTACCTATTACGGTACATGAGACACAGCCCAAGCAGCACGGAAGCATATTCAACATCAATAAACCAGCCCATTTAGAACTTGGGAGTTATTTTAGAGACTTACAAGAGTGTCAAGAAAAGATTTTATACTTATAACAGTGATTTATGAGTTATTTATTTATATATCCTTAGTAAGGGATCCGCGTCAGCTTAGCATTCTTAAACAGAATGGTAAAACTCTAGCATACAGTGTCAAGTATTTTATGACACTACAAGCTGGTTTTATCATTAAAGCTGTATATCGGGATCCGCGTCAGCTTAGGGTTCTTAAACAGCATATTAAAAGTCTACCATACAGCGTTAAGTATTTTCTGTCACTTCAAGCTGGTTTTATCGTTAAAGCTGTATACATGCTATATTTA
>CATOBL010000007.1:0-17495 GCA_951394255.1 Polyploca ridens
ACCCCAATCGGCATCGGAATATGCTTCTAACTTCATATTTCCAGTCTTTTTAAATACTAAAGATAATGCAGCAGTACCTTTGAGGTATCGTATTATTCGCTTAAGTGCACGAAAATGTGTGTCATCATGACAAGTGTTAAATTGGCTCATATAACTGATTGCAAATGCAATGTCGGGTCTAGTACAAGTTGATAAATACATGAGACTTCCAATTATTTCCTGGAACTCTCTATTGTCAGTTTTAGTGGCCTTATTTAATTTCAGCCCTGTTTCAAGAGGAGTGTTAACTGGCTTACAATCTTCCATTCCAGTTTTATTGAGAATCTTCTTTATATAGTTCTCCTGGCTAAGATAAATTTCATGCTTATTTCGGTTCCTTGTGATTGACATGCCCAAGCAATCTTTTGCTTCACCTAAATCTTTTATCTTAAATCGTTTACTAATTTGCGTGATTAAGGTACTAGCTAAATCTGGTTTACTAGCAAAAATACAAAAATCATCCACATAAAGTCCTATAGCTAAAAATGCCTCTGTAACTTTCTTCATATATACACATTGGTCATATTTGGATGGTGTAAATCCTAATTCCAACAAGTAATTGTGAATTTTTTCATTCCAGCAACGAGCTGCTTGCTTAAGCCCATAAATAGCTTTAACAAGCTTACAGACCTTTCCTTCATTGCCTTCGTTCACAAATGATTCAGGTTGTTCCATGTACAACTCTTCAAACCTCTCTTCTATTGATTCTGGGCCCATAACCTGTGATACTAGGTGCAGGACTTCAATGAGAAACTTAGATATAAAATATAAATTATATTATTTTCATCATACAACTGAATTAGAGGTGGGCGCCGCGCCGGCGCGGCGGCGCCGCGCTGCTTGGTCCGCGCCGCCGCCGCCGCCGAGTATTGTATGGCCCTATAAAATTCTTCAGTAAAGTTAAATCGCCTTCTTGAAGAGCTGGCCCACTCTACGTCTCCAGTGTCGTGCCATGTTGAATGACAGAATTGAAAATTTCTGCAAGCTCCTTCCGAATTGGAGTTACCTCGCCTTCAGGAGCTCTGCAGCTATGCCGTCATCCCCCCGGAGCTTTGTTATTACAAAGCTGCTTCTGATGGTTTCTCCCAAGCTGACTGGCAAAGACCTTCGAGCCCCGATTTTGCTCTATTGCAGCCATAATGGGCACGTGCATTGGCGCATCGGATCCGCTGTTTTGTCGTATCTGAAGACGATTGCGATAATGGCAACTCGCTTCTCTTCCTCAATAGCTCCAGTCTCCTGCAGAAGCTTAGACTTAATGCCGTTCCGCTGCGGCAGTAAGTGTATGCTTCCCACTTCTCGCACCACTTTTACCACGTTATCAGTTTTTTCGTCAATATTGCCACAATTTGGGATTGCAAAGGTCGTAGAATAGATTTCATCAACTCGACCCGTGTTTGAGGTTTGTAGTTGATATCAAGTGTGCCTCCCACAAGTTGGTGGTCACTGTCGGTGCTAAAGCTATTTATCAGTGAGAGTCTCTGAATGTGTGCATTTTGTCTGGATGTCAGCGCATGTCCCTGAACTAACTTCGGGAAGTACCTGTCGGTAAGTTTAAGGACTAGGTAGGTACGCTACCCGGGTCAAAACACTGCTGAATTCTACAAATGAGACTTTTAGTGATGAGAAACCCACCTTGGAAGGGCTAAATATTGTAAAAAAAATATGTAATATTCGCAATTCCTATTTATTTTCTGCCTTTAATAGCTTTTTTACTAAAAAAAAAAAAAAAAATATATAAACATCCGAATTGAGAACCTCCTCCTTTTCTTGAAGTCGGTTAAAAAAAGAGCCGCGCCGCGGCGTGGCGCCGCCGCGCCGATCAGTTTTTACCGGCGCGCCGCCGCCGGCAAATTCTTGGTCGGCGCCCACCTCTAAACTGAATAGAGCAAATTTATTTTATAGAGTGACAGACATCAAAAGTAAAATATTCAAAATTATTATTCTATTGTCAGAATTAGCTTTTATAGAACAGGGTACGGATTAGAGGTTTTATATCAAAACTCCAACAATAGGCTACTTTTTAATATATTATGCTTTCTTAAATACAACCATTGGGTAGTGTTATTTAAATGCGTGTCCATTGTTTTCGAATATGAATAATAATATTTAATTTACCCAATCAGTCCCCTCAATACATTCTAGTACTTGACCTGTCATTTATATGTAAACAATATATAAATCTTTAGATTTCTTAAATTTTACAGTTTTCTTTGTATAAAACGTGTGGAACATAATTTTAACAAAATTATTTATCATATTTTTAAATTATTGTCTACGAATGGTAATTATTTCTTAATAAAAACATCATTTTTAAATAGTTTTATTTTTTGCCCCAGGGCCTTTGGTTACCTAGCCTAGGTACGCCACTGTCAGAAAGCGTTTTTATTAGGAACGAAAATCGATAACTCGATGTTGAAAAAATAAAGGTTAAAAAAAGAAATTCCGCTTTTTTGAAGCTCATTTTCTGCATTTTCTATTTCACCATCTGGCAAGTGGCAATACTGATTTTCAAATTAAATTCAAATCAGGGTTGGATTTCGTAGTATAATTATACTATTTGTACCATAATTTTGTGATGTGTAGTATATAGTATCGTAATGCCATTATACTACGCGAAAATACAATAACTTTACCGTTAGGTCGATTGCTACTGTTATTGGATGAAATAAATTAAAAAATATACGAAATAAAGTTGTAATCGTTGTTGTAGTTGTAGTAAATCGCTCTATTGACTCCTGATACTTTCAAACGATTCTGTGAAAGAAAGTAAATGTACCTAATGTGTATTGAATTTATTCCATCTGAGGACATGCTATGTCGTGTCAATGCCAAAGACGAAGTTCCGATTGACGAATTGGCTGAAATAAACATCTACTTGCCTAAATTTGGTTGATTTGTACAATAACAATAAAACTAAAATTTCCTTCCAAATGTATTTTTATTTAAATTCATAATAAACTGGACGAAAAACGCGAAACGTAGTATAATTTTCGACAAGTAGTATAATTTTATTTTCCATAGACAATAATTTTCTGGGGGTCTGAATCCAACTCTGATTCAAATGTCAAAAGAATTAAATAACCTCAAATCAAAATAAATACTCTCGAGTTAGTTTGTGTTTATTTTCTATTCTAATTAATTAATGTACCTTGATTAAAATGGCGAGTAGCAGATTAGAACGAATTGGCACTATTTTCAGCAGGTAAGTTAATAAAAGTATATCACGTAATTTATTAAAATCATAAAATGACCGAATGTTACAAACGTCCTTTGAATATACATTTATTTGAATTTCGAATTCGTGAAAAAATAATGAATCAAAGCGGGAAATCAAGTTATTTTATATGCGCGGGAAAGTGATAATTTTGGAAAAGTTAACGAAATATTACTTGAACATAAAATAATATAATTAAAAAACTTAACATGTCTTCACTGAAAAAAGCTGCTAAATCTAAATTCATAGCAGAAGAGATAAGTGAATTCATAAACAATTCACAATATTTAAAAGATTCTCCGAAAAGTAAAAAGACAAAGCGTCAAAAACCTGAACCTATTGAAGAAGAAGAGCAGGATATTTCAAAATTGATTGGGCAGTACCAAGTCAGTGCAAAGAAAAAGAAACTAGAATCAAATGTTGAAGCCTGTAAGGAATCGCGCCAAAAAGTATTAGATGTTATGGGCCAGCAATTGGAGTCAAGGTATGTTTCTCAGACTTGTTTATTTTGAGAATTTAAGAGTTATTTGATAATCACTGTTTGAATATAATATTGCAGAAAACAGGGAAATGAGAATTTACTCAAGAGTCTCTCTGAAGTGTTGAATAATTTGGAGGCTGATTACAATGCAATGAAGGAGAATGAGCAGAAATTAGAACACCTCACGGGGGCACTCATTAAATGTATTCAGCAGGCAACAAATGCCCATCGGCAGAAACTCAAGGCTCTAAAAGAAATACATGCTTCATATAAAAAAGAGTAAATAATATTTTAAAGTTTTTTTTGCATTAAATTTATAGTCTAGTAATATCAGATACAAAATAATTTTATTGTGTCTGAATTTTTTTGGGCTTTCATAGTTTAGATAAAGACTTATGATTTTTCTTTATTAGGTGTGAAGATATGGAAGCAAATCACAGAGCGGACACAGACAAACTGGCAAATGAGTTAGAAGAGGATATTAAAAAATTACAGCAGAAATTGGTGTCTGAAACAAAACGTAGTGGATGGGAGAATTTGCGCAGAACAATATTTCATGCTATGCAAAATGACATTTGAATTTTTCTAATTTATTTTAAATTTATAACTTATTTGTTTTAATTTGTTGATTGCTATTTTCATTGGTGTATCCAGAGTCATTGTCTATGTGGGGCCTGACCCTGTTGATACTGATGGAAACCTAACATCCTGCCCTCCTATTTATATGCCAATAGCAATAGTAATATTGTTTTATTTTAAAATACCTAGTTATTATAATAAATATATTTCATTCATACTCAACATAATATTTGGTTTATTATTTCTTTCACCCTACCTATAGTACGCGCCACACAAGTGTGGATCTCGGAAGTTACTTTTTTAAGCATCACAGAATATTTTTTAAGGCAAGTGTCAACTTCTAAAGTGACCAAAATAAATATTTTTCTTTTTTTTTCTACTTAATAGCTGAAAATCTGTGTGGCGTGTATTGTACCTTACCTACCTACCTACATAGTTTTCGTGTTCTTGGCTCTTGGTAGGTATGTCAGGAATAAAAATATAGGTATCTTATAATTGATTGGGCTATGAAAGTAAAACATACAAACCCATGTTCACAAATAGGTATCTTGCCAACCTATTTCTCATCATACAACAATGTAGCTAAACTATAGAATATCCAATACTAAAAATCTAAGCTGTCGAACATTTAATTAATCCCAGAATGTAATAAATATGCACTATTTGGTTTCAGAGTAGAAGGACTTGTCACTCGCGGAGCTATCAAACCGGATGACAGGCCACTTTGGTTCGACGTATACAAAGCATTTCCCCCTATTACTGAACCAAAATTCGCTAGGCCGAAACCGGAGATTAAACCCATCAGACAAATACTTTATAAGGAAGATGTTATAAGAGCGTAAGTTGTATTTTTCCTTATTAATTGCACATGGTGGTTGATTTTGGGAAAACATTATTTTTTTATTATGAAAAGACCTGTGTTTGCCATGATAAGTAATGATGTAGCCGAAGCCTAGAAAAAAACTGGCTCTCAAATACAGCTTGAGGGGGTGACAATGAGCCAGGCGGGTACTACGATGTTTTCCTTCACTGAAAACTGAAACTCTGTAGGATTCGAACCTGGGACCTTCATCACGGCATTCGACATAGCTGCCAATGAGCTATCATCGCCTTAAAAAAAGAAATGTCTACACCTTTCCAGATAATTGAACAATTTCAAGTGCACAGTATCTTAATGGTAAAACTGTGGAACAGGTATTTAATGTGTCAGAAAGTAGTCTGTGTTAGTCGCGCGGTACTTATAAGATACGATAACGACTGCTTTATTCCAAATGAATGTCTAAATTGAATTAATTTGGTTTGGTCACTCTAAATCAGATGAGCACCCGAGCTGCTCGGAATAATCATGAATATTCCAAGAAATATAGGGGGACTGTACTCAGTAGGTTAGACCGCCTACCTTTGCAGGGATAATGGGCCTGAAGATATAATATTTATGATAGCTATTATGGTAGGTATATGATACATCCTTCTTTTTTCACAGAAAATTTAATTCACAAGGCCATGGTTTATCAGTCAATATGCTCAATCCCAATTCCGAAACACAAACAAAAAGGCTTGTACAACAGTATGATAAGCTCAAAGCTGAAGGAGTTCCAGAGGGTGAACTGGTTGAAAAGTCAGTGTTGGCAGTGGGTATCGAGCGGCAACAGGAGACAACAAAATACGCAAAAATTTCACCTCAGGACTCGGATTCTGTTACTGCCAAAGTTTTAGCTGAAGCCAATTTGAAGAATATATTCAAAGAAAATTAGATGTATTGTTTATTAAGTAGAATTGTTTAAAATTTATAGAATATAATAATACATAGTTTTATTTATAACAAATATGTTTGATTGTCTCAAGCTCTCCCTATCTGTTGCGCGAAACATAACTAATTATTTAGACGGGCCAGCTGGCGCGGTTGGTTAAGGTTCTACCCATCGCGCCGCAGATCGTGGGTTCGATTCCCACACAGGACATGCATTTGTGTGCATGAAAATGTCTGTATGTCCTGACTATGGGTGTAATTATGTATATTAAGTATGTATTTACAAACAAAAAGTCGTTTATGTATTATATCAGTTATCTGGTTTCCATAGTACAAGCTCTGCTTAGTTTGGGATCAGATGACCGTGTGTGAGGAATGTCCCAGGATATTATTAATATAGGATATTATTTTCATATTAAAAAATTTGTTTTGTTTTAAAATTAGACATCGTTAGTGATAAGATTGAAAATAAAAAATTAAAAAATACATCCTGAAAGTCAATAACAACAATTCTCTGTAATAGCATTGAGTCAACCTCTGGTCTACATAATTTCAGCCACTAGGATGCTTCGAACATATCTACTGGTTAGTAATCAAGTTATCTTATCTACAGATGATAAGGGCCCATGGCGCAGAACACACCTTGCTCTTGCGTTTTAGTGTGTCATTTGATTTGCCTAATTGCAAAGTGGTTTATAATTGTATAGCGTGAAAATAGTGCAAGTGATTTAAAATGGCACAAAGGAAATCACTATGGTTTTACTTTGCCGTGATTTTGGGTAAGAGTTCTACGTTTTAGTATACATAATCTAAAAATTAACGTTGTATAAGTTATCCTTTGTGTATAGTAGGTACACGCATGTACATAGATTGTTAGGTACTGACTATGGTTTTATTGTGCCTGTATGTTGACAAGATTTGATCTGAATCGGCTATTTGGTTTTAGTGGTAGTTGCCCAACTGCTTCTTGTGCCTTAAAACTGATTAATTTGTTGCACCATCAACGATACTTACCTTTGATAAGGATGCGTTGGTTCTATGGCTCTGGGATTAAGACTGCGTCGAGCAAAAAGTGAAAAATGGGCAGTTACGGTTAAGTTGATATTAAGCAACACTTGAAAAATGTGTACAGTCCACCGGAGCGAAGCTAGGTTTAACGAATAGAGATTTATATAGGTAATATCCCATATAATTCACGTCGCGTGACATCGTCGCACATAATTCAGTGTGCAATTCTAATGCAATAACTTTTACTAGCTCCGCTTCCGTTGGATAGGCACTAGATAGCTGATAAATTGTGTTCTGTGGGCAAAGCCCACTACTTCGCCTCCTTCCCCCAACATACAAGAAGTTTAATAATAATAATATGATAATATCCTGATAGGTACCACAATCTTAATTTTATGGGAAAGACTTGTATTTTTGTAATTCTCCATAAAACTATTGAATTATTTTATTAACCACAATACTTTAAACCATTCCCATTTCAGTCATTCTAAGTACTCTCACACAAGAGACCGAAGCAAGGAGAAAAATACTTCGAGGAAGACGTGTAATGACTCGCACGTACTATCGTAAGTTATAAACATGTTATAAAGTACTAGTACTACTGTCCCCCGCGTTCCCGAGATAAAAAGTAGCCTATGTCCTTCTCAATTAATTGCCAATTTCATCGCGAGCGGTTCATAGTTCAGTGCATGTTCAGTGGTGTAGGCATCGAGGAACAATCCCTTTAGAGTAGTCAGTGATTTGTCACTGATTTTGAATAGTAAATGCCAATCACTGCATCTTGTGTTCTTGAATTAGCCAATCAGAGCGCATTGTCGGTGGTGGGAAATTGGCGGAATAGATTGCAAGCATAATGAACGTCATTACGCTTCTTTGGGTTAGTTGTTCGATGGGTGTAGGCGTGAAAGCGTAACAAACAAACAGAATTACATGTTAATATTTGTATGGATACTTCATAAATAAAATGTCTGCAATCTGAACCAAACCCTGATATATAGTCCAATGGTTACGTAGTAACTATCTAGTCATCTGTGCCAATGGCACAACTCAACGAACGGGAGTTTGGGCCAAATATATGGACGAGATGATACAAACCGGTAGCTTTAACCTGTGCTTCAACATTGAATAAGTATACTTATCCTCTCTGTCTGAGGGCGTTAATTGAATAAAAGATTTGAATGGTAGGTACCTCTGGCGAAGCTAGGCATCTTTCATTCTTTTGATATGAACCTACATAAACTTACCAAGGCGCGAAGTCGTTAGTGTACAAATTACAACATAAAACACACTGCCAGAGTATAATAATGTACACTGCCTCAAAAGACTCGCATTTATTATTACCGACTTATCAATAACTTTTTTACGTTTCAGATGGTAATGCAGTTCCTGCCTGGGCTATCAGTTTGATGGCTGGTATCGGCATGCTGCTCATTGGAGGCGTTTTGTATGTGGCCATGAGGAAGATCGTCCTCTCATCGCAGACAGGCTCGTTGAATACGTATCAACCGGCAATGCAACAAGATGTTTAGTTAGCACTTAGCACGTATATTCATTGTAAGTTAAATATAGTGTAATTCGAAATCTTGAAAAACTATGTACAACATCAAGAACACTTGTTGTAAGTATGTAAAGAATGTCCTTTTACTAGTTTTTTTACTGATGTTATTACTAAGAATGTTCTAACCCTAATATTATTTATGTGTAATACTAGTTATTAAATAAAAAGTTATTCATTTATTATAATTTATTTTATTGAGTTGTTAATACATTATAGTCGAGATGCATAGATATTAAATTCATTCACTAAAATGGAACATGTCACATACGAGATTGTACACAAGAAACAGTATGACAAAGGAATTAGTGCTCGAATAAAGCACTTAAAACTCTCTACGATGATATTTGTCTGGATCAAAGTAGGAAGTGACCACGACGCGATTACTGAACTTACGACCTGTGAGGGTCTGCTGCGCTTTCTGACAATCCGCGATGCTGTTGAATTCTACAAATACCTGCAAGCAAAACAAATTTGTCAGTTAGAAGGAAAATAATTAATCGCACATTGCTATACTCATTTATGAATCTGATATTAGATTCCTATACAAAAACAAAAAAACGGTTTTTCACACAGGTTTCTTTTGAATGAAACTGATGATTTGGTAGAGATGATATCTGCTAGAATTACTACTAGTTAGGTACTAGAGTTTTAGGTTAAGGACTACATAATATTGGAATTTCAACTTATATTAGTATCAAATTCGGGGTGTGTTGTATTAGAATTAGCCCCGGAAGATCATGAGTGGTGAAAAACGCTCATGACATGACAAGACAAATGATTAAATATACCTTTCCGCATCCTGGTACTTCAACACCTTCAATTGGCCTTGGGATTTCTATGCTGCGTACACACCCGTACTTATTACACTCCTCCCTGTAACAACGTAAATATTTATTAATATAACTTTGGCATTGGAGAAGAAAAATAGTAATAACAGCATTGATTAATGATAAATCCAGATTGGGCGTCGAAGCTGTTTACGCGTCGAAAAACTGTTAAGGGGCTAAATCAAATAAAAATGCAAAATAATGTTTAATATTTAGTCTCCATACTTAAATTGGTATAGTGCAACAACTGCTATCATTATGAACGTCACTGAATGATGAACAGTGAGCGTAAAACGTAGCAGTCACGTACACCAGCCTAAAAAAGTAGGCCTGTTTTATATCTAACTGTCCCCTGCGTTCCCGGGATAAAAAGTAGCCTATGTCCTTCTCCATACCATAGGTATGACATATACGTGTATATCTGTATGCCAAACTTCATCATGATAGGTTGAGTATGAGGCGTGAAAGCGTAACAAACAAACTCACTTTCGCATTTATAATATTAGTTAGGATAGTCGTAGAGTATGGCGACGCTCTTTCTAGGTATATCTATTTGTATAAATAATGGTGCAATACTGACTTGATATCTTCAAGTATGTCTTCATACTCCTCCTCGTCGCGTAGTTCGTCCGGCGTGACCATGTTGAGGAGACAGAGCACTTCTGTGGGCGGGCCGGCGCCCGCGAGCGTCAGCCCCGCCACTTGCAGTTGCACTGGCGCTGCTCCAGTCATTGCTGAACACATTCAACATTATTTATATTACACCCTTTTTATTTTGCTATAATTTCAAATATTATAATAATATAAATAAATACCTAATGTGGAGTTCTTCGCTCCAATACTGGCTCGTTGAACAATCAGTTTTTTGTCACCTAACTGCATACCGTTCAGTCCTGCTATTGCCTAGAATTTTTTAATAAAGTTAGCAATCTCGAAAATAATTAATATATTACTTATAGAAAACTTTTTATGAAATATTTACCTGATCTGTCATTGAAATATCAACATACTCAGCAAAGGCATAGCCCTTACTGAGCCCCGTTGAGGAGTCCTTGACCAGATTGAAAGCTCGAAGCTGGCCAAATGACATCAGTAGTTCTTTTACCTGTTTCCCACAAATTTAATTTAGTACAAGTTAGAATCTCCAATACTTCTTTTTTAAATAAATAAATAGTTACATAATATATCTATAATTTTTAAATGTTCACAGTTTTGGTCTTTATTTTTAGTTCCCATTAACATTTGCTTAGTAAATTGCAGCAAACATAGAAATGAATGTTATCTGACCTGTGTCTAGCCGCATGTTAGAATCAGATGTGAATGGAGGAGACTTGCCTTGAAGTGCCGACGTCTCATTCAAGTACAAGACGTATAGGTGAGAATGAGAGACAACAGTGACACGCGGGCCGCGAATGTGCCAAATCTAAGCTAGGGAGGGGCAGAAAGCAAACTATATCAGTGAGTTGTTTCAGAATATATCGAGCGTGAAGCGCGCACGCTCTCCCCTGCTAGGTACCTGTGAAAATACCTGAAATGGACCAAAACATAACGCGGCTCACTGCATGCTCCACCGTAGCCCTGTCAACTGTTGAATCTCGCCCTGAAATAGTTGCGGCACTATTGCTACCTATGGGAACTGTTCTTTTTGGGATATCTATACTTGAAAATAGCTATTCTGTTTTTATATCCTATACTCATGAATATTTTTGGTATTAGAAATGCTGCAAAACCATTTATGGTACAAAATGGCAAGTTTCTAAATATCATTATGAGATTTGTGTAGAGATAAACTGGTTTTCTTCCTAGACAGGCTTGGGACCTATGGGGTTTGGGACTAAATGTAGTAGTGATAACAATGGAACAAACATGGACTCTTGTTTGTAAGCATACAATGTAGTCTGGGTACTGGGTACCTGGAAAACATAACTTTGCTGATCAGATTGAAATTTACATTTGCATCGCATAATTGATGTGATTTTTTTATGATTTGGGAGTTGCGAGTGTTGGCTAAGAATCTATTTGAGGTCATCAATCAAAAATTCTTAAATAATTTATTTGTCTCTGTACTAAGATTAATGTGCTGTGCATAATTAAGTTAATTTGAAGAATGCATTTGATTTGTTTATTCTGATTTTAAGAATTTACTAGGCTAATATAAATTGTGTCAAAAAAGATATTGTGTTTATTAATCATGTCCGGTAAACACATTAAGAATTAAATAATCTGTGGAACATTATTTTTGTGATACAGTCGACTCTTGTTAATTCAAACCTGCAATAATTCAAATCTCTCTATAATTCAAAGTTATCACGAGTTCCCTACAAAATCTCTTTATATTTCAAATTAAATCAATACATTTTTACGCACTTGGTAATTCGAACGACAAAATCATTGCTATATAACAAAACGACGCGTTAATTCGAACTCAACGGCGTCCAACACTCAAAAATTCAAAGTTGCCGAGAGAAAGAGGCGGAAAGATTGTAAGACCAGTATAACAGAGTTCTTTGGAAAGATTAATTAATTCACATTATGTATACATGTATGTACCGAATGTACCTCTAAACTTTTGTCATTGTTATAGAATTGCAGTTTATAAATAATAATTGATCAACAGTGAGGGAAAAAATAAATTCGAAGTTTTATTTTTTCTCTCACTAAATTCGAACCATTTGATATTTCAAACACTCGATATTTCATAATATTTTACGGGTCCCTCGAGTTTCGAATTGACGAGAGTCTACTGTATAATATTTTTTGTTGTTATAAATTATAAAAAAACTGGAATGGCAAGTAGGTATTCAGATTCCTTACAATAAATGTTTCACAGATGAAATTTTACATACTTATATACACAGTAACAACTTACTTGGTCTTCATTCAGATAATTGGGCAAACCACCAATAAATATTTTGTGAGGAGAATCAGGGACTACTGTGCTAATGACTCCAGCTGTAATTTAAAAAAGAAAATATTAATAAAAGATAGGTTTTCAACATAACCAAATCCAAACAGGATAGATAGTGATTAGAAAGCAACATAAACTAACCTGGCACATTGATAGCTGGATTCTCAGTGCCAGGCATAGGCTGGTAGTCGTGCGGCCGTCGAATCTTTAAACTCTGCCCTTTGAAGTTAATACCGTCGAAAGCCATCGCCTGTGTAGTCTCATCAATAGACCTAAATTCAAGGAATGCAAAGTTTTTGTCCAAGTTAATTTGACACGCGAGGACAGGATTGCCGGCCGCCTGGGCCAAACCAGAAAGATGCATCTGCTGATTGAAAAACTCCATGGTTTCCTCTTCAGTCACACCAAACGGTATGTTACCCACGTATAATCTTCGAGCTTGGCGAGTTATCGTCGAGCCCACGACTGGTACGGCGGCTTGAGGTGTGTCAGCGACGATATTAGCAGGTATCTGTCCGGCTGCCTGCATAGCCTTATACTGAAGCGGCGTAATATGTTCGAAGCCCGGCGGCGGTACATCCCAGTACAGAGAAGGCTTACGACGGCGGGATCTCTTGTTTGTCGGAGACTTTGATTTACTAGTCCTTCTTTTTTCTCGAGGAGGTCGTTCTCGTGAGCGAGACCTCGAGCGCTGCGGTCGCCTCTCCCTATCCCTAGAGCGAGATCTGCGTCGTCGTTCAGCTGGAAACATTGAAGGTTAAGTTTATGGAAATATAATAATGTGTATACGCACGTAATATATTTCAGTGCTAAGTACCTTTGTCTTCACCCATTATAACGGGATAAAATTGCACAAACTTATTGTAAAATACGGAGCAATGCAAGTCGAAAACAACACAAAAATGTATCAATCAAGATGGCGTCTCCGCAAGCAAGCTTGCATGGAGCATAGACTATAGAGAAAAAGAAAGCGCTTTATAAAGAAATTGTACCGTACCACAGGGTTAAAAGTGGTAACGTCTTAATATTAAATTATAATATTTATTAACGTTGTAGTCGACGATATCATGTATGTCGCTTTGATTCAATTTTTTTCGTTCTATGCTGTACATCGAACATTAACGATAATGTAATGGAATGAAAGTAGCTTTACGTTAGTATTTGTTACGTTATCTATTCGTAGACGTCTCACAATTTTAGTTTTTTCATCATTGGCAGCACTGTAATCGTCTGTCACTGTCAGACAATATGTCAGTCGGCCGTCATCCGTCCGTCACGTCAAACAATTTTTTGTCAAGTCAACCGACAACTTTCCGGATGAAAGTGAAAGTTTATTCGTACGTATTTTATTTATTTCGCAGATCTAAATTGTAACTCAACTCGATGGCACGCTGCTCATCTTTATTAAGATATAATTATTGTGAATCAAGTTCTATATGAATAATAGTAAAATGGTAAGTATTATTAAAGTTTATTGATAAACAATTACAATATTGTAGCATTAATTTGGTCACTTTATTTTTGTTCTTTTATTTAATGAAAGCTTGTTTTAGCACATCCAACATGGTAACGGAGATGTAAGGAATAGGACAAACAAGATAATTGAGGATAACGACGTTATAGAAAATTACAAAGAGGCAGAGAAAAATAATGTTAAAAATGCTTCATCGAAGATCACCGCACTGGTATTCGTGTCTTTGTTATTAGACCTGCTGGCTTTTACGATGATCCTGCCACTCTTGCCATCTTTGCTTGATTATTATGACAAAGTGGAAGGCAAAGGGAATAATTTATATGCCTCATTATTACAAGCTGTGCGGAGTTTTCAGAAGTTGACTGGCGCTCCCGACAGGTTTGCGTCAGTTTTATTTGGAGGAGCATTAGGCTCCATGTACAGCTTCCTTCAATTTCTAACTAGCCCTATAGTTGGCAGTCTATCTGATGCATATGGAAGAAAGCCTATGCTTCTAATTTGTTTGGTAAGTATTATTTTTTTCTGTTTAAATAAGTCTAGAAAACACATAGCTAAAAAAACTGCAGAGTCTAGAAAATTTTAATTATGGCCTGAACGAATGCATTTAAATGAAGATCAGTTTTTTTAAAATCAATATCATTAAATAGGAACAGGTGAAACTATGGAGTTGAAATAATAAAAAGAGATAATACATATTTCCCATGATCTTATCATACTACATCAAGATAATTCCAATTGAGTGCTACATTGTAATCTTATGTGGCAGTGATAACATTAGAGTGAAGTGTCATTGAAGAAATCTAATGTGTTATATACCAAATTCTTGAAATTGGTAAATATGCCTTAATCACTTGGTTCATGGTTAGAAATATAACAATGACATCAATTGTTATAATAAGACGCACGTCCCTCACGAGGACCAACGGGTTAAGCAATATAAATTTGCGTCCTCATTATATCCTATTGATTTAACCTTGAGTATTGGAAACCATTTATCATCAAGTAAATATCACAAATCAAGTAAAGGAACAAAAAATTCACTATAATAGAAGAAATACTTATATTATTAGTGTAGGTCTTTATTTAAAGTTAATGAAGCATACACCATTGTTTTAATTAAAATATGCAGATCTATAACATTACATATTGATAATATTTATTCAAATATATACAAGTTTTCATCAAGGTTTCAAGTGGGAAATGTAATTTCCTGTTTTGCAAAACTTCTTGTAATATCCTCAATTAAATGCTTAAATAAAACTGATGAATTGATTGTGCAATTGAAACATTAATGCATTGAGGTAAATAGCTGAGAAGTACATAAAGATGTTTCCTTTTTAAAACCAAAATAAAGTTATTCTGGCTCTGAGTATGTAGTCCAACTTGGATACTAGGTAGACTAGACCCTTCCTTACCCTAAATGACCTGATTTATAAATTTTATTAAAAAAGGGCGATAATAGGTATACCTATCTTTAGTGTACCTGTTATGGACTGTAATTTATTTGTTAAGTTGGGCTGGCAATCATCACGCTCAAAATAGTTACCTACTTGTAATTTTGAGAGCAACATTGTTTGTTCCAGACAGGCATAGCCCTCTCCCATGCACTATGGAGTTGTGCAAGTACATTCAGTATATTTGTGCTGGCTCGGTTTATTGGAGGGCTCAGCAAAGCCAATGTGAGCCTCAGCATGGCAGTAGTGACTGATGCTTCCAATGAGAAGACTAGAGCTAGAGGAATGGTAAATATTTGATACATTTATTTTGGTTATATTAATTAGACAAATGCTTTGTTTGGCCATATTTTGAAAATGCTTTCAATATTTGAAATTATCAATATCAAATAATGAAAGTAAACAATCATATAAAGAAGGATGTTACAATATATTCTGAAGGACATTATCATGAATCATATACATAAATTTACTATTACATTATTACAGCAAAGATAAACCTGAATACACATTATGTGTATTCAGGTTTATCTTTGCTACAGATAATACAGGTGTTGGATATGTTTTTAATATGCTGCCTTTATACAAAAACAACACCTTACATAGGTGTCTACCTACCCTGTTTAATATTCACATAAATTTTGTGTGCCATGAACACAAGATAAATTTTGTAGGTGTTAATTAAATATGCGTTTTCATTTACATTGAAAAACCTATTAATTTTGTAGGCGTTAATTGGCTTGGCGTTCTCCATCGGATTTATAGTGGGTCCACTTGCCGGCGCGTGGTTTGCCATAAATACTGATATCTCCACTGGTTCATGGGGCGAAAAACCGGCTTTTTATGCTCTGTCTCTCTCACTCGCCAATATCGCACTTGTACTGTTTTGTATACCAGAGACATTATCCAAGGTATGTTTAAATGTGTCTCTTTTATTTATTGATAATGAAATAAATTATTTTTGTATCAATTTTATAATATATGTATTTTCCAGGATAAAAGAGCACCTCTATCATTCTCTTTATCTAAAGCAGTGGACTTCGTTTCTCCTTGGCATTTATTAAACTTCACAGCTGTAAAAAACCTCACTGTGCATCAGAATAAAGTGCTCTCAAGATTAGGACTGATATATTTTCTTTATTTGTTTATTTACTCTGGACTCGAGTTTACTCTCACATTCCTCACTCATCACACTTTCGGGTACACAGCAATGCAACAAGGGAAAATGTTCTTAGTTATAGGTAAGCCATAATAATACTTAGCTTATAATATTATAATGAGTTTTCATATGATACCTCTAGGTTCAAAGTACCTGTAAAATCGTGAACTTAAGTTTCAAATTTGTACGAATTATCAACAGTTTGACAGGAATTTTGAGCATAGAGGTATCATAAGAAAATTTCTCATATATTCTTTGACTATTCTAGCTTTTGTATTAACTAACATCACAGAATAAGCCAGTGTTTCCAGTATCTCAGACAGAGATACAGGAAAAATAGCAAATATAGTCAGATTGTCCAAAAAAGTAATATTTTAAAAATGTTATCTTGCTGAGTTTCATGCCTGTTCTCAGTTGAAGGCTGACTTACGAACTGGTGGTAACGGCCATTTCTTGAGGTGCCTGCACAGCAGTTCCACGCACTCTGCACCAAACTGACGAGTGTCGCATCACTAAGTCACCACACCTCTATCGCACCGCTCAGCTATCTCAACACTATTAAAAGGGACGTATTATGTCTTAAATTGTAGTTATTTGATTTGGTCAGGTTTAATAATGGCGTTGCTGCAAGGGGGCGCCGCCAGACGCCTGAGCCCGCGCGGGGCGGAGTGGGCGGCGCGCGCGGCGCTGGCGCTCACCTCGCCTTCATTTCTGTGCGTCGCCTTCGCAGCCATACAAAACCCGCCCTTATTCCAACCCATTGTGTGGCTCTGGTTGGGCCTCGTGCTCTTCGCTTTGTGTAAGTTTACCATTTTAATTAATATAAATAAAATGTATTTTTTTGAGAGAATTGCCTATTAATAAATATAAAAAATAATTGTGGGTTTGCAACGTTAATTCGTCTAGTTGTTGGCATTAACTTTTCAAATATTTTGTATAGCATCTGATTATGTGTGTATGTATAACAGCGACGGCGTTTGCGGTGTCGTGTATGACGTCGATGGCGGCGGGCGTGTCTGTAGGTGGCGGGCGCGGCGCGGT
>CATOBL010000008.1:0-16562 GCA_951394255.1 Polyploca ridens
AATCTACCGTCAATATCAAAGTGGATTTTTTTGTTGATATATTTTTCGCTGCCGGCTCAAAACCTATGATGACCCCTCGCTAAGTTCATAGAATGCAGTTATTTACTTAGGTAACTTATGTATCTTTAATCTAAATACATACTTGGAGTGACAAGGACAAGTCTTGAGATGTTAATCTACGATCAATATCAAAGTAGAGATCTTTTCGTTATTTTTTTGGCCGCCGGATCAAAAACCTATGATATCCCCTCGCTAAGTTCATAGAATGCTGTTATTTACTTAGGTAACTTATGTATCTATAATCTAAATACATATTTGGAGTGACAAGGACGAGTCTTGAGGGGATTATCTACCATCAATATCAAAGTGGATTTTTTTGTGTATATACATTTCGCTGCCGGCTCAAAAACCTATGATGTCCTCTCGCTAAGTTCATAGAATGCAGTTATTAACTTAGGTTACTTATGTATCTATAATCAGAATATATACTTGGAGTGACAAGGATAAGTCTTGAGATGTTAATCAACCATCAAATTCAAAGTAGACAATTTTTAGATTTTTTTTTTGCTGCCGGCTCAAATACCTATGATATCCCCTCGCTAAGTTCATAGAATGCTGTTATTTACTTAGGTAACTTATGTATCTATAATCTACATACATATTTGGAGTGACAAGGACGAGTCTTGAGGGGATTATCTACCATCAATATCAAAGTGGATTTTTTTGTGGATATATTTTTCGCTGCCGGCTCAAAAACCTATGATATCCCCTCGCTAAGTTCATAGAATGCTGTTATTTACTTAGGTAACTTATGTATCTATAATCTAAATACATACTTGGAGTGACAAGGATAAGTCTTGAGATGTTAATCAACCATCAAAATCAAAGTAGACAATTTTTAGATTATTTTTTTTGCTGCCAGCTCAAAAACCTATGATATCCCCTCGCTAAGTTCATAGAATGCTGTTATTTACTTAGGTAACTTATGTATCTATAATCTAAATACATATTTGGAGTGACAAGGACGAGTCTTGAGGGGATTATCTACCATCAATATCAAAGTGGATTTTTTTGTGTATATACTTTTCGCTGCCGGCTCCAAAACCTATGATGTCCTCTCGCTAAGTTCATAGAATGCAGTTATTTACTTAGGTTACTTATGTATCTTTAATCTAAATACATACTTGGAGTGACTAGGACAAGTCTTGAGATTTTAATCTACCATAAATATCAAAGTGGAATTTTTTGTGGATATATTTTTCGCTGCCGGCTCAAAAACCTATGATGTCCCCTCGCTAAGTTCATAGAATGCAGTTATTTACTTAGGTAATTTATGTATTTATAATCTAAATACATACTTGGAGTGACAAGGACAAGTCTTGAGATGTTAATCTACGATCAATATCAAAGTAAAGATCTTTTCGTTATTTTTTTGGTCGCCGGCTCAAAAACCTATGATATTCCCTCGCTAAGTTCATAGAATGTTGTTATTTACTTAGTTTATTTATGTATCTATAATCTAAATACATATTTGGAGTGACAAGGACGAGTCTTGAGGGGATTATCTACCATCAATATCAAAGTGGAATTCTTTGTGTATATACTTTTCGCTGCCGGCTCAAAAACCTATGATGTCCCCTCGCTAAGTTCATAGAATGCAGTTATTTACTTAGGTAACTTATGTATCTATAATCTAAATACATAGTTGGAGTGACAAGGACAAGTCTTGAGGGGATTATCTAGCATCAATATCAAAGTGGATTTTTTTGTGTATATACTATTCGCTGCCGGCTCAGAAACCTATGATGTCCCCTCGCTAAGTTCATAGAACGATGTTATTTACTTAGGTAACTTATGTATCTATAATCTGAATATATACTTGGAGTGACAAGGATAAGTCTTGAGATGTTAATCAACCATCAAAATCAAAGTAGACAATTTTTAGATTTTTTTTTTGCTGCCGGCTCAAAAACCTATGATATCCCCTCGCTAAGTTCATAGAATGCTGTTATTTACTTAGGTAACTTATGTATCTATAATCTAAATACATATTTGGAGTGACAAGGACAAGTCTTGAGGGGATTATTTACCATCAATATCAAAGTGGATTTTTTTGTGGATATATTTTTCGCTGCCGGCTCAAAAACCTATGATATCCCCTCGCTAAGTTCATAGAATGCTGTTATTTACTTAGGTCACTTATGTATCTATAATCTAAATACATACTTGGAGTGACAAGGATAAGTCTTGAGATGTTAATCAACCATCAAAATCAAAGTAGACAATTTTTAGATTTTTTTTTTGCTGCCGGCTCAAAAACCTATGATATCCCCTCGCTAAGTTCATAGAATGCTGTTATTTACTTAGGTAACTTATGTATCTATAATCTAAATACATATTTGGAGTGACAAGGACAAGTCTTGAGGGGATTATTTACCATCAATATCAAAGTGGATTTTTTTGTGGATATATTTTTCGCTGCCGGCTCAAAAACCTATGATATCCCCTCGCTAAGTTCATAGAATGCTGTTATTTACTTAGGTAACTTATGTATCTATAATCTAAATACATATTTGGAGTGACAAGGACGAGTCTTGAGGGGATTATCTACCATCAATATCAAAGTGGATTTTTTTGTGTATATACTTTTCGCTGCCGGCTCAAAAACCTATGATGTCCTCTCGCTAAGTTCATAGAATGCTGTTATTTACTTAGGTAACTTATGTATCTATAATCTAAATACATACTTGGAGTGACAAGGATAAGTCTTGAGATGTTAATCAACCATCAAAATCAAAGTAGACAATTTTTAGATTATTTTTTTTGCTGCCAGCTCAAAAACCTATGATATCCCCTCGCTAAGTTCATAGAATGCTGTTATTTACTTAGGTAACTTATGTATCTATAATCTAAATACATATTTGGAGTGACAAGGACGAGTCTTGAGGGGATTATCTACCATCAATATCAAAGTGGATTTTTTTGTGTATATACTTTTCGCTGCCGGCTCCAAAACCTATGATGTCCTCTCGCTAAGTTCATAGAATGCAGTTATTTACTTAGGTTACTTATGTATCTTTAATCTAAATACATACTTGGAGTGACTAGGACAAGTCTTGAGATTTTAATCTACCATAAATATCAAAGTGGAATTTTTTGTGGATATATTTTTCGCTGCCGGCTCAAAAACCTATGATGTCCCCTCGCTAAGTTCATAGAATGCAGTTATTTACTTAGGTAATTTATGTATTTATAATCTAAATACATACTTGGAGTGACAAGGACAAGTCTTGAGATGTTAATCTACGATCAATATCAAAGTAGAGATCTTTTCGTTATTTTTTAGGCCGCCGGCCCAAAAACCTATGATATCCCCTCGCTAAGTTCATAGAATGCAGTTATTTACTCAGGTAACTTATGTGTCTATAATCTAAATACATACTTGGAGTGACAAGGATAAGTTTTGAGATGTTAATCAACCATCAAAATCAAAGTAGACAATTTTTAGATTTTTTTTTTGCTGCCGGCTCAAAAACCTATGATATCCCCTCGCTAAGTTCATAGAATGCTGTTATTTACTTAGGTAACTTATGTATCTATAATCTAAATACATATTTGGAGTGACAAGGACAAGTCTTGAGGGGATTATCTACCATCAATATCAAAGTGTTTTTTTTTGTGTATATACTTTTCGCTGCCGGCTCAAAAACCTATGATGTCCCCTCGCTAAGTTCATAGAATGCAGTTAATTACTTAGTTAACTTATGTATCTATAATCTAAATATATACTTGGAGTGACAAGGACAAGTCTTGAGATGTTAATCTACCGTCAATATCAAAGTGGATTTTTTTGTTGATATATTTTTCGCTGCCGGCTCAAAAACCTATGATGACCCCTCGCTAAGTTCATAGAATGCAGTTATTTACTTAGGTAACTTATGTATCTATAATCTAAATACATATTTGGAGTGACAAGGACAAGTCTTGAGATGTTAATCTACCATCAATATCAAAGTGGATTTTTTTGTGTATATACTTTTCGCTGCCGGCTCAAAAACCTATGATGTCCTCTCGCTAAGTTCATAGAATGCAGTTATTTACTTAGGTTACTTACGTATCTTTAATCTAAATGCATACTTGGAGTGACTAGGACAAGTCTTGAGATGTTAATCTACGATCAATATCAAAGTAGAGATCTTTTCGTTATTTTTTAGGCCGCCGGCCCAAAAACCTATGATATCCCCTCGCTAAGTTCATAGAATGCAGTTATTTACTTAGGTAACTTATTTATCTATAATCTAAATATATATTTGGAGTGACAAGGATAAGTCTTGAGGGGATTATCTACCATCAATATCAAAGTGGAATTTTTTGTGTGTATACTTTTCGCTGCCGGCTTAAAAACCTATGATGTCCCCTCGCTAAGTTCATAGAATGATGTTATTTACTTAGGTAACTTATGTATCTATAATCTAAATATATACTTGGAGTGACAAGGACAAGTCTTGAGATGTTAATCTACCATCAATATCAAAGTGGATTTTTTTGTGGATATATTTTTCGCTGCCGGGTCAAAAACCTATGATATCCCCTCGCTAAGTTCATACAATGCTGTTATTTACTTAGGTAACTTATGTATCTATAATCTAAATACATATTTGGAGTGACAAGGACAAGTCTTGAGATGTTAATCAACCATCAAAATCAAAGTAGACAATTTTTCGATTTTTTTTTTGCTGCCGGCTCAAAAACCTATTATATCCCCTCGCTAAGTTCATAGAGTGCTGATATTTACTTAGGTCACTTATGTATCTATAATCTAAATACATATTTGGAGTGACAAGGACAAGTCTTGAGGGGATTATCTACCATCAATATCAAAGTGGATTTTTTTGTGTATATACTTTTCGCTGCCGGCTCAAAAACCTATGAATCACCTCGCTAAGTTCATAGAATGATTTTATTTACTTAGGTAACTTATGTATCTATAATCTAAATATATACATGGAGTGACAAGGACAAGTCTTGAGATGTTAATCTACCATCAATATCAAAGTGGATTTTTATGTGGCTATATTTTTCGCTGCCGGCTCAAAAACCTATGATATCCCCTCGCTAAGTTCATAGAATGCTGTAATTTACTTAGGTAACTTATGTATCTATAATCTAAATATATACTTGGAGTGACAAGGACAAGTTTTGAGATGTTAATCTACCATCAATATCAAAGTGGAATTTTTTGTAGATATATTTTTCGCTGCCGGCTCAAAAACCTATGATGTCCCCTCGCTAAGTTCATAGAACGCAGTTATTGAATTAGGTTACTTATGTATCTAAAATATAAATATATATTTAGAGTGACAAGGACAAGTCTTGAGATGTTAATCTACCATAAATATCAAAGTGGATTTTTTTGTGGATATAATTTTCGCTGCCAGCTCAAAAACATATGCTATCCCCTCGCTAAGTTCATAGAAAGCTGTTATGTACTTACTAAACTTATGTATCTATAATCTAAATACATACTTGGAGTGACAAAGACAAGTCTTGAGAGGTAAATCTACCATCAAATGCAATTGAAAGATTTTTGTCGATATTATTTTCGCCGGTGGCTAAAAAACCTATGTATCCCCTCGGTAAGTACATAGAATGATATTATTTACTTAGTATACTTATATATATTTTAAATAAATACATTTCTAGAGTGACACCATGCCATTTTTGATATCTTATACTCTTTCTTAAGAAACGAAAACGTATGATTATTACGTACGTTTGTTTTTGTTCGATTTATGGCTCTGAAACTTTCATGGGATCATAAAATCTTAATTCAGTACGAAGGTTTTATGTGATTTTTTGTGATTAATTAAATTTTCTTTCTTTTGAACTCTTAAAACCGATTAAATTACAAAATACTTAGTGTTTTTGCTAATTCTGAATTCATGTCTATTTAGAATATTTTAACGCCTGTTAGGCCTTTTTTCAATTGTTTTTATCATTTCCTTATATTTTCATCAATTTTCCAGTGTAAATACGGTAAATAAAGCAATTTTCTGGATTCTTCCTAATTTGGTCGGATTATATTGGCTGCTAACTTTTGGCTGCTAACTTCACGCCGGTCTGATGCCTCACCTGTAACTGGGTCAATTGTCTCTGACTCCCTGTCATCTGGGAATTTAGTTTGAGGAAGTGCGCGATCAGCCTTCGCAGCTCTTTGCGTTTCATGCTCTCCAACAAACCACTCGGCACGAACCGCTCGAGACCAAATTCTCTCCTGAAATATAATAATGTAACAATGAACAACTAACTACTATCTACATATACTTTGATACTTTTTGACATGCTGAACAACTTTTACTACGAAATCGCGAAACAAAAGTTTACTTTCTCATTACACTCGTTACATTTGGCTTTGAAAAGATGCCATTTCAAAGAATCAACTCTATATAAATAACGTGTATGTAATATGGCCCGTAATTGTAAAAAGGAATAACTTTTCATTTGATGTACTACTTAATAATGACTATGCCATCCCAAATAAAACCATCATAGGTTCAACCATGGCTTGTACAAATAACTTCAATAAATAATAGTTTCACAACAGAGTAAATGATATTTAAAGGTATACTTACTCAACAGCCTTAACAGTCAACTTGGCGGGAGATAGATTATTAGCCAAAGCATGCTGGTGCATATGTAATGCTGCAAGCCTCAAAGCCACGTCAGGCTGCAGTTCTGGAGCAAAGCGTTCCTGGGCGACATCGTTGCAACACTGTAGGTATAAGTAGTCAAGCGCTGCCAAGTCTCGCTGAGCCAGTTCGGCTGCTGACGTCGGCATGAAGACCACACGGAAGAGACAACGCATTTTATGAGAGCCGGGTCGAGAGGCAATCTGAAATTTGTGACAGGTTTTTCAAATAAAGATTGATTGGTCAGCTGTATGATTGTTCTAAATCAGAACTGTTATTATATCTTTCCAATTTTGGTTAGAAATATTACAAATTTTCGCCCGTGGTTTTACTCGTACTCCCGGCATAAAGATCCGATGCTGCGGGAAAAGGGGACAAACCAACAAATATGTACTTCGCATTTATACTACTTGTAGCAAAGGATTTTATTCCTATTTTAGTCGTTTAGGTAAAAGAACAATACAATTAGTTAGATGATGTAATTATTATCAATGACACGTGAGGTTTTTACTTACCCTAGCTAATGACTCTTTGGGATCCAAAAGCGTGAGTTTATTTCTTCTTATGCTCTTAACATGTTCCACGACCAGGCTGAAGTGTTGCTCAGCTGTGATGCAGAGTTTATCTTTAAGACTAGTAACAACATCCGCCACAGTAGTTGTCGTATCATATTTAAAGGATTTGGTTTGACCATTCTCGAGAAATACTTTCAATACATTTGCCATTGGTGGTAAGCAGAGGTCGCCAAGGGAAAAGGCTGAAGGCTGCAATAAAAAAGTAAGTGTATGAAAGAAAAAAAACAGTCAAATTGTCGGAAATATTGCCTTGTGTAAATTTTTTACCGCCTAATCAAATTATGGGCACAAACACCGCTAAGATTGTAAAATAAAAGATTTTGGTACGTACTTAATTTTTCATATTGCGGGGTCCTTTAGTTTCCAAATAATAATCAAAGTAGCTTAATAATAATGATACTTACAGGATACATAGGTGCACCATTCAGCTGAACAGAGTCTGCAAACCGGACTCTCGGAGGCCTGGCCCGTAGCCTCGCCCGCTTGGCGGCGGACAGCAGCGCCGACCTCCGCGCGGGGTTGCCGCTCCTCGCCGGCTGGCACACTCGCAGCGTCACTCGGTCACTACACGCTCGCACTGCCGATATAACGTGCTCACGCGCAGCACAGCTCACGTCTTCACCGTTCACGCACAGGATTTGATCACCGGGTTCTAACTGGAAATGTACAAATAAACTTTTTATTTCAAACTGAAAATCACTGCAGTCTCATTGCTCCTGTGAAATCTTATCGTGGTTTCTCGATAGAATGAGTTGAAAAACATTTAAAAAGAATCAAAATGTAAAATCTAATTAATAAGATCTACTCTCATGTACTCTATCTTATTCACTCATATGAGCAACTACGCACTGCCCAGTCAATGAGATGCGTTGTATAGTGGTACTCGTTCGCACGTTTCCATCGATGAACATAATCCCTTTGTTCGATGCTCCTTTTACATTGTCTAAGTTCCGGCCCAAAAGTATCTTCAGAAACAAAGAAAACGGAAGTGTAATAAATAAGTAACTATTATATGACTAGCTTTAATATACCCAATGTTTTCAATAATCAACGATTACCTTTCCAACACTAGGCGAATTGTCGGTGACAAATCGGACCAGTACAGGTCTTTCAGACCCCGCCACAAAACCGAAGCCAAGCTCCGCATCTCGTTCCAAGACCACATCTCTCGGTGCTGGCGGTGATTCGCAGGAACAGCCTTCAGGTGCCACGTACGTGGTTGTTTTGTTAACATGACTGCAACGGAAAATGCAATATTACAAAAAAACATTTCATTTCCTTTGATTGCATGTTCAATTGATATTTATTATTTCCAATTCAGTGATTCGAATAAATTCCAAATTCCGATTTCAATTTATATACAATGTTAATAAATTAATGTTCTCTGTCTGGTATGGACTTATTTATTGTTTCTAAATTGAAAACAAATGCATTCCAACATATAACTGGTGAATAGTTCCACAGACTTAGACAAACTGAGAATCACGGCATTGAGCAAGACATCTTGTCCGCATTTAAAAAATCAAGGAAATAAAAAATGAAACTTAATATTATAAATGCGAAAGTGAGTTTGTTTGTTACGTCTTCACGCCTCAACTACAAACGGATGCACATGAAATTGCAGATAGCCTATGGTATGGAGAAGGACATAGGCTACTTTTCATCCCGGGAACGCGGGTGAAACCGCGGGGGACAGCTAGTCTTGATATAATCCTAACAAATGTACCAAATCTCAAAAAAACAATAAACCACAGTAGAAGTAAATCTATACCTACTGTACCAATACATACTTGATATAATAAGACTTTCCCCTGCTATCTAATGCTTGTTCCCATCCATAAGGCAGGTCATCTTCATGGTCTTGAGTGAAGCTGCTCCCACTGCCGTCTCTAGGACTCGGCCAGCTTTCTGCTGGTGGCAGCCAACTGGCCGTGCGAGTGATGTGGCTGGAAACAGAAAAATAGATATTGAAGTTCTTTTTATTTATTTGCTCTTTTTAACCGACTTCAAAAAAAGGAGGACGTTCTCAATTCGGATGTTTTTTTTTCTTATATTTGTTACCATATCTCCGACATTTATGAACCGATTTGGAAAATTCTTTTTTTATTTGAAAGGGTACACTACCCGTTTGGTCCCATTGTCAGATCAGTATTTGATTACTTCTTAGTGTACTTTGAAGTCGGTTTAAGTTTTTTGTAAAACAGTTCAATTATTTATTTACTTTATGCTGTATTTTTATTTCATTAAATGTTTTGTTTAACAGCCAAAATGTTTCTCAAAATAAAATATTGCATTGTATTCGTAACAATAACTTATTAAATTTAATAACGTGTTAATATTATAGCTTCTGCGGTCCTCCTTCATATTATAACAAAAAGCGTAATATAAGAATGGTTAATGTGAAGACTTAGACCGATTCCCCCTTGTCTTTTATTATAATGAGGGGGAGATAAAGCGGTAAAAAATGTGGCTATGTTTATATTCTCGCTACAAACTTTCTTTGTTTTCATTGGGGTCTTGAAAGATATGACACGATAAATAAGAACATAACAACTTTACGTAAATTTTTTTCTTTAAATATCCTTTGATATATTGGAATATTTCAGGATTTTATAACTCTTGACAAACAAGTTATCATGAAAAGACAACTTAAATAGGCTTCTTCTACTCTTAATTAAAATTTGCAGTTTGAAAATGGTCAGTGCTTTGCTGAATATACCTACAATATGGTAAGTAGGGCGGTGGATATCACCTGCGTCATACTTGTAAATACTTGCGAGGGTTGGTCTGTTTACTTACCAATAAAGTTGTCGAGATCTAAGAGGCCTTTTATGACAAGATAGTGTGTCTTCTTGTCGCAATATATTTGTTTCTTTTTGACTAGATTTGATAGTTGTAGGTATATGTGCTGTCAAAACGGGCCTATTGGATCTCGCCGATTTGTCAAACTCAAAGCCATTTTATTCAATTTAGGCCCTAGTAAGGCACTTATGAAGGCCAAGCTACTGAAGTTACCACCACGTATTGTCAGTGGGGAAAACTAGTATGTATAGTTTGTTTTAAAAAGCTTGCACTGACTTCCGAACAGGTATTACAGTCAGACTATTCATAAATGCTTGTGTGGGTGACAGTCTTCTCAATCTCCTTCGCGAACTGTAATCTGTTTCCCGCCCCCCACAGATAGTGTTTCGTTCTTGCTAAGATGGTCAATTGTTTCAGGGAGACAAATAATAACAGCAATTTCTGGTAATACGCTCGGCTATCTTCATTTCTTGTATTTTTCTTGTCGTGTTTTCAAATGGAACAATTTCACCGCCTAATTGCTCTATTTATATGCTCAAATTTAGTCTTTGTCTAAGCGACGTACATAGCGAATGAAAACTACGTCGTCGACCAATCAGAGCCTTAGAGAGAGATAGCACTATTCTTAGACTTCTCTTTCTATGGGAAGCTAATGCCTACTTTATTTTGGTGAAATTGCTATTTGAACCTATCTATTTTCCTATCTAATGAGATACCACCGAGTTATATCATTTATTCATAAGTAAAATATTACAAGTCCCTTATCAACTATTTCTTATCAGCTATTCTTAAAACAAAATAAATAATGAAATTTAACAAAACAACTTACAATCTAAAACTAAATAGGTATTTACATATCAAATGAATGTGTCGTGAACATATTCTCCCGCCGCAGTCCTGGCTCGTCAGGCTGGAACCTTTGGAGTTCACGACGGGACATCAGTCTTCAGTATGGCAAGTTTCTTCGTTGGCCGGCGCAGCACTCCCTTGTTGGTGCGGACGTCGACGGCACGTATCTCTCCATCAGGACCGGGAAAGATGGCAATGACCTCGCCCCGCGGCCACTGATTGCGGGGTAAGGTGCCATCTGCGATCAGCACCAGGTCGCCCAGCTGGATCACGCCGTTCTTCGCACAGGGCTCCCGCCGGTGTTGAAGTTCAGGCAGGTATTCCCGCACCCAGCGGGACCAGAAGGAGTCGGCGAGGGCTTGGCTGACCCGCCAAGTCTTGCGGCTGGCTGCATCCTTTTCGGTGAATGCCCCTGGCAAGGGCACATGTGACGGCCCGCCGAGCAGAAAGTGGTTTGGGGTCAACGCCTCCGGGTCATCAGGGGACGTTGACACGTGCGTCAGAGGCCGGCTGTTGATGGTGTGTTCTGCCTCGACCAGGAGTGTGTGCAGGACTTCGTCAGCTGGGGCGCGTTCTCGGAGTGTGACGTCTAAGGCTGTCTTCACACTACGAACGAGCCTTTCCCAGGCACCGCCCATGAATGGTGCCGATGGTGGGATGAAGCGCCAGCGGATGGCGCGTATTGATGCTTCTTGTTCTAGTGCTTCTTGTGCTGTCTTCTTCATCTCGATGTCGGCACCACGGAGGTTGGTGCCCTGGTCACTCCAGAGCTCGGTGGGGCAGCCTCGACGTCCGATGAACCGGCGCAATGCCATGATGGCGGAGTCCGTCGTCAGGCTGTGGGCGATCTCGAGGTGTACGGCGCGTGTGGTCAGGCATGTGAAGATCACGCCATACCTTTTCTGTCTTCCTCTGCCGACGGTCACGGTGATCGGTCCGAAGTAGTCCAGGCCAGTAAAGGTGAATGGCCTCTGATGATGTGCTAGACGACTTGGAGGATGATTGCCGGTCGATGGTTGTGCTGGCGAGGCCTTCTTCACACGGCACGTCTGACACCACTGAAGTTCGGCGCGGACCGCGTTGCGTAGACGTAGTACCCAGAAGCGTTGTCTTACTTCGTTTGCTGTGATGTTGAAACCGCCGTGGTGAAGTCGTGAATGTACCCAACGAATGTACAGTCGGGTCCAGCGGTGGTTGCCGTCGATCACAGCCGGCTCTCGTTGTTCCTCAGTGATGTCTTCAGTCGCTGCGATTCTCGACTTCAGCCGTATAATGCCCTCAGTGTCTATTTGTAGGGCGAGCAATCTCAGACGGCTAGTAGAGGGCAATGACCCCCCTCGACGCAGTATGTTGACCTCTTCTTGAAACAGCTGTTGTTGTTGTGCACGAATCCACAGCTGTTCGGCGCGCTGAAGGAGTCGTGCCTCGATCGGGATAAATCGGGGCTCGTCGCGGTGCTTGCGCGTTGTGTGTCTGGCGGTGCCCGGTGCGTTGCCAGCGCGCCAGGTGGGATCGTTGTCTGCATTTTTCTGTGTGCGCTTGTAAGTTGCTGCACACCGCTGCCTCGGTCGGATGCGTTCGATGAACTGTAGTACACGCGCTGCGGTGCGTACGACGCGTATGTATGAAGAGAAGCGTTGTACATCTGGTAGCGCTTCTGTCAGGCACGCTGCGTTGTCTTGCACGACGTGTACTCGTTCCTCGCCAGTGACCTCTATGTCGACGACCTCTTTGTTTTCGCAGGGCCAATCTTCTTCGGGTAGGTATAGGAACTCCGGTCCCTGGAACCACCGGTGATCAGATGAGAAGTTCTCTGGCGTGTCTCTGGTGGCGTCGTCTGCGACGTTGAGTTTGGTAGGTACCCAACGCCATTCTGCAGTCTTGGTTTCTTCGGAGATCTCTGCGACTCGGTGAGCGACGAACGGCTTGTACGCTCGCGGGCCAGTCCTCAGCCACGCGAGTACGGTTCTGGAGTCTGACCAGAAAACACGTCGAGTCGGTTTCAAATCGTGCTCTTCGATGGCTGTGCGAGCTAGGCGGGTACCCAACACAGCGGCGTGCAGCTCCAGGCGTGGTATCGACGTCACTTTGTTGACTGGTGCTACTCTTGCCTTCGCGATGACCAGGCTGATGTCGACGTGGCCCTCCCCATATTCAACTCGCCAGTACACTGCGCCAGCATATAACTGGCGTCTACGAAGGTGTGTAGCTCGGCGGTCTTCGCTGTGTTGAGACGAGGATGACAGCGTGGCACAGCTAGTTTTGGCAGCCGTTGGACGTGAGCTATCCAATTTTTCCATATGTCATCTTCCGCTGGGGCAATAGGGTCGTCCCAACCGATGCCGCTGCGCCAGGTTTCTTGAATAATGCGCTTCGCCTGCACGGTGACTGGAGTGGCGAGTCCGAGGGGGTCAAACAGGGACATGACCGTCCTCAGAGCTTGTCTCTTGGTCGGCGTTTTTGTTCCCGTCAGAATGTCGGTGGGGATCTTGTGTTTATTGACGTTGAAGGATAGTGTGTCGGAGTCTGGATGCCACACCATGCCCAATATTTTTTCTGGATCCAGCGCCACCTTGTTTTCTGATTGTCCCGGTGAAAGGTTGTCGACCACGCGTCTTGAGTTCGATGCCCATCGCTGCAGGAAGAAGTTGGCGCAACTGTGAACAAACGCCACTTGATTTGATATTCTGAGTGCCTCTTCTTCACTGTCAAAGCTGCCAAGGAAGTCGTCCATGTAGTGGTTTCTGATGACAGCTGCTGCAGCCTCCGGATATTGACCTTGCATGTCGTCAGCGTTGCGATTCTTCACATAGATCGCTGTGCAGGGTGATGAAGTCGCGCCGAATATCACTGACTTCATCCGATACTCGTCAGGCGGGCCCTCCCGCCGGTCACCGCGCCACAGGAACCGCTGCATGTCCCGGTCCCGCTCGTTGATGTCGATACGGAGGAACATGTCTTTGATGTCAGCGGTGACGGCGATGGGTCGCTGCCGAAACCGCATCAGCACCCCAGGCAGCGACTGCAGCAGATCGGGGCCAGACAGCAGCATGTCGTTCAGTGATGTTCCTCTTGACTTAGCAGCGGCGTCGTGCACGATGCGTAATTTCTCGGGCTTTGCTGGGTTGATGACAGCAAAGTGTGGTAGATACCAGTGGCGCTCTTCTCTTGCCGGTGCTTTTTCAGCAAAGTTGTTTTCCAGGAGTACCTCCAATTGTCGCTGGTATCTCTTCTTAAGTTCGGGATCCCGGTCCAGCTTTCTTTCGATGCCTTGCAGTCGGTTGAGTGCGGCGTTGTAGCTAGGTGGGATCTCTGGTTCATCAGACTTCCATAAGAGGCACGTTTCGAAGCCTCCCGCCGGTAGCCGCCTAGTGTTCGCTTCCAGTTGTTGCAAGGCACGCTGTTCATCATCGGTGACTGGTTTCTTTGGAGTAATTCCCAATGCGTCAAGTGAGAAGTGTTCCCGCATGAGCTGCTCCATTTCCTCTTCAGGGCCAGTGGTGAGGTGATGAGTACGTTGCGCGTGCCATCTCGCCGGGAAGTGGTGCTGCGTTCCGTGTAGGACCCATCCTAGGTTGGTGCGTGAGGCGACTGGTTGGCTTCTGGTACCACGACGAACCTCTTCTGTGAGCAGCAGGTGCCAGTTGTCTTGTCCTATTAGGATGGTCGGTGTACCCTCTTCATAGAAGACGTCATCTTCTAGGTCTTGGAGGTGTGGGCAGTCCTTGACGATGTCCCGGTCGACTGACTGCGGCGCGAGCTTCAACTGCTTCATGGTTCTGGCGGAGATGTCATGTTGACTGCAGCCTGCTTGTCCACTGATGTGGAAGTTGATCAGCTTTGACTGCTTTGCTTCAATCTTCGCCCCAGCGACGCCTTCGATGAAGAATGGTGCCACAGGACCCGTTGCTCCGATCTTCTCAGCGGTTTCTTCATCAATCAGAGTGCAGGTGGATCCATCATCCAGCAGTGCATATGTGTCATGCACCCCTGCTGGACCGGAGACCTGCACCTTTAAGATCTTCAGTAGTGTAGATCTGCTCCGCTTGTCTCTTGTTGAGGTGACCGTAGCTGTCTCGGGTTCTTTCTTGGCTGCCGACGCCGTTGGGTTGTGCAGCAGTTGATGATGTGGATAGCTGCAGTCGTTGATACCGCATCTCTTCACTTTGCAGATGTGTTTGAAGCGGCGCGTTCGTAGGCATCGAAAACATAACTTGTGTTTGCATGCCATGTCCCATCTTTCGTTGATCGGTGCCTCCTTGAAGTTAGTACACGTTGCTGCGTAGTGACCTGCTTTCCTGCAGATCGGGCAGGCATATTTTTCAGTGGTGGCTGCTTGTTGCTCGTCTGCATGGTATGTGCGCGCCGATCTTCGATGACTTGTGTTCGGGTTCGATGACCTCTCGTTCACACGTTCGGCCGGAGCGAACGCACCGCATCGCTCAGCCGTGCGTTCCAGGAACTTGGTGATCTTGATCAGGTCAGGTTCATCTTCAGGTTGTTCGGTCACGAAGTCGTAGTATCTGAAGCGCAATGTCGCAGGCAGCTTTTCCACCACGGCGTTCACAATCCCCGGATTGTAGAGGTAATGTGTCCTGTTCAGTGCCTTCACAGTTGCAGTAATGTTTGTCACTTGCGATGCGAAGAGGCAGATATCCTTCGGTGCTTCACTTAATTTTGGCAGCATTTTCAGTTTCTCCATTTCAGCCATGACGAGTGCGTCGGGGCGACCGAATCTTGCTGTCAATAATTTCATCACTTCTTCTGTTGTAGTGGTGCCGATGAATAGGCACTGCACCGCGTCCTTGGCAGGACCCTTAAGACTGCGTCGTAGTCTTGCTAAATTTTCTTGCTCTGTGGTGGTGTTCGCCGTTTGTTCGAATGCTGCTTTGAAGGGTAGCCAGTCACACGAACATCCATTGAAAACAGGTAGTTCAGGTGTCTTGCGTTGCACCACCACTGACGGCTGTAGTGCTCTTGCTGCTTCTGCTATTGCTTGAGCCAAACCGCTATATTCATTTGATGATTCTTTCTTCAGTGTACGAGTCGGCTCCTGAGGTGCAGTCGCCTGTATGTCCCCTCGTACTGGTTCTTGCTCTTGAGTGCGGGTCGGCGCCTTGTGTTCATTGTTGTACGTGATCCACGTCGTCGTCGCAGGCCCCTGTATTTCACCCCGCCCCGGTTGCATTTCTTCATGTGGCATACTGACAGGTGGATCCGGATTTTGTTCAATCCAGGACCTGACCCTATTTGTTCGGTCAGATACCACTGACTGAAGTTCTTCATCAGAATCATCTTCTTCGATAATGGAAATTCGCAGCGCCGCCAGTTCTGCTTCTTTCTTCAATAACTCCTCTTTTGCTTTGAGAAGTTGTCTGCGTCGATTCTTGCTAGATGCAGTCGAGCGCGGCGGCGTCTGCTTCCCGACGAGCGTATTGCTTGAATTTTGTGTTCCAGGAGCTGTGTTTCTGCTTTCCGCCGATGAAGTCGCAGTGGTACCCGTCGGCTCTGTGGTGCCGGTCGCGGCGGTCGCGCTGGACTCCTCCTCTGAAGTCACCGCGGCGTCCCTGGCAGCTATAAGTTCGCGAGCAGCTACGTAGAGCGGGTGCGCGTTCATTGCAGGTGACGCCAGGCGCGGCGCGGCAGT
>CATOBL010000009.1:0-29500 GCA_951394255.1 Polyploca ridens
CTGTTATATTTTTTCTTAAAACTTTAAATGTAACAAAACAAAAGGGAGGATAAACATAAAAAGAAAGATCTTTCCTATTTAATGTAAATCTATTCTCTATTCCATGAGACATATTTTTCGCATTTATTATTCATACGCGACGCAAAAAGGTCAATATTTGGTTGACTATTGACAAATTACAATAATTTCAAAACAGATCTTTTTACTCCCATTCGGTATCGGGATCGGATTTTCGTGACTGCTATTTCGTTTTCTTTTGAACTTATGTATGAATCGAACACAAGTATTCCGCGAGCTTCACTCACATCACTGCCACTGAGATGTGGAAAAAACTAACCATACGATTGATGTATGTACGAAATAGCAGTGATGTCGATACAAAATCTGTTAATATTGGAAGTCCTTTACTAATATTGTAATCCTAAGAAAACTGCCACTAAGTAATTAATATGATATAATAATTAATATAATATATGTCGGAGTCAGCGACAGCCAAGCGATACAAACACCACGATTAGGGTTCAGTAGTATCGGGATTCGGTGGGCGCAGTGCAGGCAATAAAACAACGTTATACCATCGCTTCGTAAACGTCCCGTATGAGGAGAAGAAGCGACGCAACAAACTCCTCACGGGCCCAATGTGTTTATTACGTTATTGTTACGACATAATATTACAATTAAATAATCACTTCACTTCACTTTTACTTCACTTCACACATGTACAGTCTTAAATAATTACAGGCTACAGAACCGGCTGTAACAATGATTGCACTGAGATGTGTATAGCTCGAGCGCTTGTGATAAACTAACTATCCCAAAAGCAATACGCATCCCCTTATAAACTCCGTTATTCACGTTATAGTCAAATCAATGTTCATAATATTACGCATACCCTCATTAAGTCTGTTATTTACGTCAAAGTCAAATCAGTGTTGCTACTATTTTACCCAACCTTTGTAACACGATAATTTTAATTTTTTAATTTAAACTCTCTATTCAGGATTGTGTGCGTAATAAAGTGATTTGGGGGCATCGATTAAATCCGCAGATTGATAGATATAATGGCCTATGCAATGACAAACTAAGAAATATTCTATTTCCAGAGTTTTTTATATCGTGTGCTAATAGAATATGTAGCGACCCCACACATAGACTGGAACTAGAGAGTATGTATGAACAAATTGTAAGTGTACTGTCTGAGGCGGCAATCGAAGCTAGTGATGAGGAATATACGGGACATTTGCGAAAAACCGGTCGTGTAATAGGTTGGAATAAACACGTCCGCGAAGCGCACGGGGAAGCCCGACTTAAGTATCAGAATTGGTTGATCCACAACAAACCCCAGACTGGAAAAATCTGGTGTGAGATGAGAGAAAGTCAAAAGACTTTTCGAAGTAAGCTGAAATGGTGTCAAAAACATCAAGACCAAATTAAAATGGACATCATTGCATCTCATAGGTCGTCAAAAAATTTTAGCCAGTTTTGGAAATCAACCAATAAACTGAATGTTAGGCCGGGCTTGCCTGTGAGCGTCGCGGGTTGTAGCACTCCGACTGATATTGCCAATATATTTAAAGAGCAATTTAGAGTATCTTCTTCACTAGGCTCTCAATCTGAGATGGTCGATGCTGAGGAAGTCACTGATGGTGAGATCCTCCGTTTTTCTGCTAAAGAAGTGGATGAGGTGATAAGCAGAATGGCGAGGGGTAAATCACCGGGACATGATGGCCTCAGTATCGAGCATCTTAAATATGCTGGAATCCATCTTCCTAGAATATTGGCAACATTCTATTCGTTGTGCATAAGCCACTCTTATCTGCCGACTAATATGATAAGAACTATAGTAGTGCCAATCGTAAAAAATAAAACGGGTGACATCTCTGATCGCGCGAATCATAGGCCTATTTCACTGGCAACGGATATTGCTAAAGTACTGGACAGTTTGTTTGATAAGCAATTAGATAAATACCTGTGTTTTGACGATGCGCAGTTCGGTTTTAGGCCAGGGCTATCTACCGAAAGTGCAATAGCATGCTTGAAACAAACTGTCCACTACTATAAGGACAGACGCACTCCAGTGTACGCTTGCTTCCTTGACCTTTCCAAGGCATTTGACCATGTAGCGTATAATGTCCTTTGGCGAAAGTTAAGAGAGGCGGGCGTACCACGGGAGATTTTGCGTGTATTCCAGTATTGGTACGGGAATCAGCTTAATTTTGTTAAGTGGGGTAGTGTTCTCTCTGAAGCGTACAGGTTGGAATGTGGGGTTAGGCAGGGGGGGTTGACATCTCCCAAGCTTTTCAACCTGTACATAAATGAGCTGATTGTTGAACTCAGCAGCAAGCCTGTCGGCTGTAGTATTGATGGCCTAATAGTAAATAACTTTAGTTACGCTGACGACATGGTGCTGCTGGGTCCAACAGCTGGCTCAATCAGAGAGTTACTACGTACCTGCGAGGAGTACGCAGCTAGACATGGACTTGTGTAGGTACAATGTACAAAAAAGTGAATATCTGGTCTTTAAGGCCCCCGGAAGGAAGGTTGACTATAATCCTTCTCTTTTGTTAAGTGGAGTACCACTCAAGAGAGTAACTCAATTTAAATACTTGGGGCATTATGTTACCGAGGACATTAAAGACCAGGTAGATATTGAACGTGAACGCAGAGCATTGGCTGCTAGATGCAATATGTTGGCTCATAGGTTCACTCGCTGTAGTGAGGATGCTAAGGTTACATTATTCAAAGCATACTGTCAAACCTTCTACACGAGTGGCCTGTGGACCAACTATACGCAGAAGGCAATCAGTGCCCTGAGAGTTCAATACAATAATGGCTTCAGAATTCTGTTGGGACTGCCAAGATATTGTAGTGCCTCAACTATGTTCGCTCAGGCTAGAACCGACGACTTTTACGCTATCACTCGTAAAAAGAGCGCTTCCATAGTCTCAAGGATGCGGTCTAGTCCCAACAGTATTCTGAAGACTTTATCGAGCAAATTTGATACGCCTTTCATAAAACATGCCATAGACATGATAGTGCGATCAAACTGTACATAGGTAAACAATTTTTATTATTATTTTTTAATTAATTTGTCATTTTATTTTATTTCTATTTTATTTGTTAATAACATAGCGTTTAAGAAAAATGTAATATTAACAAGTGGGCCTCGTTGTCACAATAAACAATATTATTATGTCATTTATTTATTTTACTATTCATATTAAATACATTTTTAAATATTTTTATAAAAATCATTAAAAAAAACATTTAAAAATATAAAAAATAGTTGTCCAACGATGTCGGGAGCAGGGTCCAAGCTACCGGTGGTTAGGGCTGCAGAGACAGGAACCTCCTCACAATGCGAGCCGTATCGAGGAGTACTGCCTTCTGAATCAGGTTCTTGATCCAACCGCCTAACGTGAGCCTCGAGAGATGTTGGTCGAGGCTCTGGGCCATCAGGCCATTGGCCGTTACGACAATCGGCACAATGATAGCCGAGCTCACATTCCACATGTCGACAACCTCGTGTGCTAAGTCGAGATACTTTATTTGTTTCTCTTTCTCAGCTTTCACGAGGTTCTCGTCATGTGGAATGGTAACATCTACTATCATTGCGCGGCGCGCTAATCGGTCTATCACCACTATGTCAGGCTTATTGGCAACAATACTCCTGTCAGTAATGATAGACCGATCCCAGTACAACGTGACATGGTCATTTTCGAGAACTGGGTCGGGCACATACTTGTAATACGGTACCTCAGCATCCACAAGATTATATTTCAAAGCAAGTTGCTGGTGAATAATCCTGGCTACTTGGTTATGCCTGTGCAAGTATTCGCCGTTAGCCAGACGAGAACAACCAGAGATAATATGTCTTATGGACTCACCCGGACGGTGGCATGCCCGACACACGTCAACCGTCCCGTCCTTCATGATATGTCTCCGGTAGTTATTCGTCAAGATATTATTATTATTATTATTAATATCGTAATCCAACTGAATCCGACCAACGATCTAACTCTCCGACATATATTTTATTAAATATCGCTTATCTTCAATGAAGCTAACGTTTTTGGTATTTTTCGGAAAAAGCCAAGGTTTTGCACACGGTATTTGGAACTATATAGCTCTTTTCGATATTGATTATAAATCGTAAAGACTCAAAAAAGTTTTCTGTATGTTTGATATTATTTTTGCAATTTTGATAATTTCTAGAAATAATACATTAAGTAAATAGATGACAAATAACGTAATGATTTGTTTATACAAACTACTGGTTCTTAATAATTTTGTAAAATACGAAAGGACATTGAATAGTTACAATTTATCCTCGAACTTGAATTATAAGGCAAAAGTGCTTTTTATCCGCTAGCGTGGAAAGAATTTTTGTATAATAAATCAGAATTTTACCATTTGGTATTTTGATAAGAAAATAACTAGAGAGAAACTGTCCTTCACATGGTTTACATTGTGATATATCTTCACTACTTAATAATATCAGTGATGAATTTTATTGTACCTTCTGTATTGAAGGGTTTCGGATGCGGATAAGACAGGTGGACTCGGTTCATATGATTGAGAAACCGGTTTGGAAAAAAGGTATCTCATACTTTTGAATTAAAAATATGGCTGAAATAAAGATATTTTTATTATTATAACTTTTGACCCATCATAGGTAGTATGACGGGGTTTTTAGTTATCAATCGCCATTGATCATAACAATAAGATAATTGCCCTGCGGAGCCTACCGGATTTACCGACGCGGGGCTGGGTAGTGTCACGATCGCGGAGGGGGATGTCATGGCGGCGGCGGCTGCCGTGGGCGGGATGTGGTCGACTCGAATCTCCTCGCTGCTCCGGCCTGCCTGGCTGCTAGGAGCGGAGGCTTGATTTAAAGCTTAGGTAGGAGCCAGTTCTTGTTTCTGCGCTGGATTAACCATCCTAATTGGTGCATTCATTTTTATCTCGGCACCAGATTTCGATATTGCTTTTTGCAGCATTCTTGTAACAGATTCGTTGTGTTGTGAGTCACACATTAGGCGACTAGCTTCGATCAATACCTAATTCTATTATTTTCTGATCTTCATGTTTTAAGGACAACAATCAAGTGAGAGTTTCACTGATGCAAGATATACTTACTGCGAACTGTATTTGCTTATTCTCTAAAGCTAGACATGACTGCAGGAAAAAAGTCTCTGACTGGCTACAAACTCTAACCTACGAAGACACGGAACTCTTACTCATTACATAGTCCTTAATAACATAGTACCAGTTTCTTTAACACATGAATATTAACATACACATCCACCAACACATACACATTAACACACTCACACATTGTTACACTTCACATTCCATTTTTATTTCTTTTGTTTTAATTAAGATTTGCGCATTTCCGTACACTTGTACATTTTATAAACCATCCAATGGTCATAAACTTTGTTTTCAAAGAGAGTGAGAGCTGGAACTCACAACACAAGTTAAATCTTACCGTGGGTTCCAGAGCTCAATCAACACTTTTATTATTATTCTCGCACTGTGCTATTTCACTGTAGCTATAAGATAATTAACTTTGTACTTAAGTGTTTGTTCAATGAGAAAATCAATAAACTTTTTTTTTTTTTTTTTTTATTTATTATTAAAGCCTTGTCTTTTTTAACGAGTATCTCCGATAAGGGCACTTTAATTTTCGGATTAGGCTTGGATGCGTCGATATTTGTGCAAATCCTCCTCCTACGATGTTTTTCAATGTTTGATGCTTTTCAATCGATGTTTTTAAACGATGTGCTCCCATCGCACAGCTAACTCAGCTCGAATATCCAGTCCATATATTGTATCTTTCGAAGGCATTTCTCCCAATGGATTAAGAATCTCCTCATCTAATTCCGGATCCAGTCTTGTTTCGACGGATAGTTCTGCCTGCGGCTGCGGTGAGTCCGTCACCGCGACTTGTGTAATCGAGGTGGATGTACCTGACTGAAGCTCTTCTACAGTAATAGTTACTAAATTAATTTTAGTTAAAAGTTTATTATTATTTAGATTAAGTTATTATTTAGTTTTATTTGTTATTATTTAGTTTTATTATTTCAAAGTTGGATAATATATAATTAATATTTGAGATTGATCTGATCGATCAGTAATAATCAGTTGTAAATAATTACTATTATATTTTTTTTTATTGGTACTCCACTGGCCGCTGGCGGTCTCCTCACCATGTACTACGCCCCCCCCCCCTTTTTTGCTGGTATCAGAAAACATTTCTAAGCAATAGCTCTCCAGTCTTAAGGGATTAACTGCGATATCAATAGAATTTTTCCACTAATTATAGTCATCCTGTAAATACTGTGGTAAAGACATAAAATTACATAAAACTATCGTAGCTTCTTGTATTTAGACTTTAGACATGAGCGCCGATGTACAATCAGTCGGCGGCGTCGGCGGCGTCGGCGGCGTGACCTTGATATAAAACTTTTACCATACATACAATGAATTTTCGTTTTACAAATACATTTTTTACAAAATAATGTATTTTTATTTTATTTTATTTTATTTTCATTTATTTGGCACAACAAACAATTACACTAATGTTATTACAATGAGACATTTTAGTTACACTGACGTTCTCTAAGTGTAATCAGCCCCGTTGTCCACGTAATCATTCTAACAACGGGCTGTAAAATAGAAGCGTTTTACCTGAAAATAAAACGCATATTAAATACTTACCTTATTTGAAACCTTATAAAATGAGATAGGCCTTCCTTGTTTTCTGCTCTAGACTTCCTTCTTTGTCTACCCAAATATTGCCGTCTCGCTCGCACATCTCCCCACTATCCACCCAGGCAGAGCGCGAGCTTGAGCCACGCGCGCTATCTCGTCATTGAGTCGAAATACCAGGCAGAACTAAAAATTAAGGTTTCAAATAAGGTAAGTATTTAATATGCGTTTTATTTTCAGGTAAAACGCTTCTATTAAAACTTGACCGTTATTTGAAACCTTATAAAATGAGACGTGTTTGTTTTCGCCTGGTGAAAGTGGATGCCAATGTGATTTTATGCTTGTAGCATAAAGTTATTTGTGACATAGGTAGGTACCTGTGATTTCTCCAGTATAGGTCATACGTGTACAGACTTCTGTGTAAGTCTGAAGGTATCGTGAGAGAGAATAGGTATCAAAAATACTAAGATGTGCGAGGTACTGTAATTTTATTTATAAAGTACAAACGAAATATGTAGGTGTAAATGGATAGAAGCAAAGATCTTAATCAAATCATTGATGAGCATAAAAACATGTATCGTATGTGATTGAAAAGCAACATTCAAGTATTTAATTAATCTTGCGAAGATAATGTGATCCCGCGATTAGTGGCTTATTATCAGCTATATGGTAACTGTCTGAAAGGGTTGCAGATCTCTAATGGGCATGAGACCAGATTTAGTGGATCTGAACTGATTATGCCAGCACCAGCGATGAATTATTCTATTTCGCACCCTATTAAAGATGCAGCTTTGGCAGGTCTTGTCAATAGTTGGTGGATTTTGCTGTGTTACTTTTATCGTATAAAAGGCGAATACAATCTGTACACACAGTAATGTATAGCTATATGTTTTGCTATAGTCTATGTACCTACCGACATTATTATTCTCCGATACGTGTAGGTACATCATATATTCTAATCAAAACGTTAATTACATACAGTACATTTTTACTTACATGTGGTATTTTGCTATAATCACCAGCAACATTACTGCATAAACATTAACCAGAAATATAAGTTTTAAAGACCGATCAAAAGTAACATCATAACATAACTTTTACTTGTTCTAAAACTGGAAAGTGAAGTCATGTAGGTATAAGGGTACTTACACAAGGTACAAGGTTGAAGGCAACCTTAACACACTACAAAATTAAGACAACGCTGTGTCGGTCTGGATATAAAAAATTCGTTACTTAAATTTTAGATATGTTTCTAAAAATTACACGAGTCTATCGACTATCTATCGTATCAATATATATCAAAATATGTCCAACCAACACATGAGAACTAAAACTGCATACATTTGATACCACTGACTTATTCAGCATAATGAACATTCATCTAAGTGTAAGAAGCAAGTAGTTAATAACTTTATTAGTACATGAGTCATTGTGACAAATGGACTACTTAAGTTTGTTCATTTTATTTCAAACAAGCTACGGTTAGAAGCGATTTTTCAACAAAGATGCCATGGTTACAACAAGCAATCCAATACTCATATTTCTATAATTCCAGACCATCTTATGGTACCTACTTGGAGGTAGAAAAACCGTCCATGTATCTATCGATAGCGCTGTATCGTGAATGGGACTGTCAAAGCTCTGAACTTGAGGTCTGCCCTCCGAAATACTATCGAGGAATTAGTTACTAAAAGTTTGTTTCGAACCAATTTAGCTGAGGTAGCAGTTTAGAGATTAAACAAGATAGAGGGTAATGTTATGCTAGGTGGTAATTCCACGTGGAACAAAGGTGCTTTTTCTTCGTAAAACATTTATTCATGCTTTAGTCTAAATACAAAACTTTCAACTAAGTATGTACATTCCATATTATTGTGCAGGCGTATCCGCTGTGTAAGTGCTCCTCGAGCAGTAGTTGGTAATCAGTAACAGACGAGGATCTAATCTAATCTAAGAAAGAAATTGGAATGTTACATTCATATGACGATGATACGGTTCATCAGATGATTGTCACCCTCATTCCGAACATAGGTGACGTTTAATTTAGATATTGTCATGCTTTCGAGATAGCGAGGAGTGCTTTGTTATTGCAATGCAACATTTTCCTGACTAAACAACTGTTCGACTGTTTATTGCGCTTACAGGCTTCATCTGATTATAAATTTCAATAGAAAATGAGATTGCGATTGCAGTTGAATCAAAAAAGTATGCTGAATCACGGTAGTGCAGACTCTTTTGGGATATTACCAAGCTCGATAAGTTCAATAGACCGATTAGGCTCTAAGGTGATTTTGAAAAAAAATCAATAATATTTCTAGTATTCCATTGAACCCCCAAAAACCCTGCGAGGGTGGGTAAATTTGTCAACATAGTGTAAGCCTCTGTAGCACAATTTTATTCATTCTTGTTTTAGAATTAAAACATAACGCCTTGGAAGGCAGGAGAAAGTCATTCAAATAATCGATAATAGGTATTCCTTATTCCCTATATGCTTGTTACCCCATTGGTTAATTAAGCAAAAAACTTTTGGCCGAGACCGAAAGGTAGGCAAGTTATCTATAGTTAGAAGAAAATCCCTCACAATGACATGAGCCAGTGACGTCACCTACGCGACGATAAATACCGTGCGCAACCTGCTTGAGCCCCATTTTGCTCGAGTCGGCCGCGCCTTCAAGACGTGTCGTTTGCTTGCTAAAATTACTTTGTTTGTTAAAATTTAATAAAACTAAATCAATAATTACGAGTGTTTGTGGAATTGTTTTTTTTTTAATTTAAATCTTTATTTGGATATAATTTCAGAAGTGGGATTGGTTCACGCTTCACGGGCCAATCCCCGCTGCTTCTCATCCTGGTTATCATTGCAATTTTATTATTTTAATTTGTTCGTTATATTTTTTTTTGTATAATCGTTTAAAGTTTGTTTGCCTATAATGGAAAATAATTCCTCAACTACTCAACGACGATCGACTAGAAGAAGGCGCGAGCCGAGTCCGAACATTAGCCAGACTTTAGGAGCAATCTTAGAGCGGCTGAACGCTCTGGAGGAGCGTGCGAGTACGAGCGTGTCTGCACCACCAACGCCGGTTCCTGCGCTGCTGCCTGCCCTCGACAATCCTGTTGTCGAGGATACGGGTGCGACGCAGGTGTCCCGCGTGGTGCCGCCGCCGCTTTCTCACGCCAGCGGTCGTACAGAGGAAAGCGGAGCCAGCCTCGACGTGACCGATCGGATTATCGGAGCGTTGGCGTCATTGTCCAAGGTCAGATCCAACCATTTTTATATTTCAAATTTCGATCCAAGTGTGACTGATATTGATAGCTGGTGTGAGGAAGTGGATAGGGCGCGTGAGCTCAACGGTTGGACCGATAACGAATGCTTGTCGCGTATTGCACACTGTTTAAAAGGTGATGCTCGCCATTGGTTGAACGATTGGGTAACCAATGACCGTAGTTGGACCAATTTTAAAATTGAGTTTAAACCGTTGTGCTCACGAAATGTAGATATTGCGGGTATATTGTACGAGGTTATGAGTACAAAGTCTGACACCTACCCTACTTATGCTGATTATGCGAGGCGGTCTCTTTTACGTTTAAAAATTGTTAAAGGGCTTAGTGACGAATTAATTGTAGCTATCGTTATACGTGGAATAACCGATCCACACATTCGTGCCGCGGCAACGAACGCTAAATTGTTGCCTAAAGATTTGGTTGAATTTCTTTCAATTTATTGTAAGCCTAATCAGATTAATAACGAACGTACCGGGCGTTTCAGTAGGAGGGATGGTCGTATGGAACAAAATAAGAAACGGTCGCATAATTATAATTCGCGTTCAAATATAAAGTGTTTCACGTGTGGTTTGACGGGTCACACTAAGCAATTTTGTTCCAAGCGTCTTAAAACTGCCTCTGAAGCAAGTAGTTCGAATAGTAACAGTTCAACCACTGATATTTCGTCTTCAAATAAGATTACTTGCCAGTTTTGTAAAAAAGTAGGGCATACGATTGACACATGTTTTCTTAAACAGCGATCAAATTCAGAACATAATAAAAATAATGTTAACTTTTGTCGTGAGTTGCAAGGTAGTCTTAAGGATAGTGATATAACTAGCGCTGTTATACAAGACATACCAGTTGATGTACTTATAGTGGTTCGCGCGTTTCACTTATTTCTATGGAGGTTTTGAAGCATTTTAAATGTACACGGATACCGCGTTATCAAATGTTAAAGGGAATCGGTAGTCAGAACGTTGAATCGAATTGTTATGTAACTATGGTGGTTGAGTTTCACGATATTTCTATAGAGGTTGATTTATTAGTAGTTCCTTCGAGTTGCATGAATGTACCCATTATTATAGGCACCGATGTTTTGAACCGCGACGGATTGACATATATACGTACGGGTACCGAACAACGATTAGCGCGTACTAATAGTATAAACCAAGTGTCATGTGTAAAGTCGAATGAGTCTTTTGAGATTAATACCCCGCTTACTGGGATCGATCGCGATAAGTTATTGTCTATCATTGATGAGTTTTCGAGTAATTTAATTACGGGTACAGCAATTTCAACAGTTAAAACAGGCAATATGTGCATTCGATTGACAAATGATACTCCAGTGAACTATAGACCGTATAAGTTGTCATTTGACGAGAAAACACGTGTAAGGGCGATTGTGCAAGACCTCCTTGATAAGGGAATTATTCGCGAGTCGCGATCGGATTATGCCAGTCCCATCATTCTCGTTAAAAAGAAGGATGGCTCCGACCGCATGTGTGTTGACTACCGCGCGCTTAATTCTCTTACTGTAAAGGAGCGTTTCCCTATGCCACTCATTGAAGACCACATTGATAGACTTGGGAAGAGTAAATTCTTCTCATGTCTTGACATGGCAACTGGTTTTCACCAGATTAGCGTAAGTGATGAGTCTATTTCGAAGACAGCGTTCGTAACGCCAGACGGGCATTACGAATATTTGAAAATGCCCTATGGTTTAGCGAACGCGCCGGTTGTATATCAGCGAATTATATCAAAAACGTTAAAATCATTGATTGAGGCTGGGAAAGCGCTTGTTTACGTCGATGACGTCATCATTATTGCGGCTAGTAAAAATGAGGCCTTTAATAACTTGCGTGAGGTTATGCAAACTTTAGTTTTAGCCGGTTTTTCTATTAACATTAAAAAGAGTACTTTCATAAGCACAGAGGTTGAATACTTAGGTCGACATATTAGTCACGGGCAGGTGAAGCCGAGTAAGCGTAAAATTCAAGCACTAATTGATTCACCCATACCTACCTGTGTTAAACAAGTCCGCCAACTGTTAGGCTTAGCTGGATATTTTAGGCGTTATATACCCGATTATGCCTCAAAAACCGCGTGTATAGCAATGTTGACTCGTAGGAGTGTGCCATTCATGTGGGGTAGTGAGCAAGAAAATGCTCGTAAATACCTTATCGATTGTTTAACTAATGAGCCTGTGCTTGCCATATTTGACCCTGAACTGCCCACGGAGTTGCACACTGATGCGAGCTCAATCGGTTATGGAGCTGTACTGCTTCAGGAGCACGAGGGCAAAAAACGCCGCGTTGTAGCGTATTTCAGTAAAACAACGCAGGGTGCCGAGTCTCGTTATCATTCATACGAACTCGAGACCCTTGCGGTTGTAAAAGCTCTTCAAAATTTCCGTCAATATCTGATTGGTGTATCGTTTAAAATTGTAACGGACTGCAACGCTTTAAAGCAAACAGCACGTAAGAAAGATTTGGTTCCACGTGTGGCTAGATGGTGGGTCTACATGCAGGATTTTAATTACACAATTGAGTATAGAAAGGGAGCTCTTATGTCACATGCCGATTATTTGAGTAGGAATCCTGTATGTGTCAACCATATCGATAAGCCACGTAATTGGGCACAAATAGCTCAATCAGCTGATGACGATACCCTCAAAATTATAGATAGGCTCAATAACGGTGAATTAGATACTCAAAGATATGTTGTTCAAAATGACATTTTATATTACAAGTATAGTTTACGAGGTGAGGACTCAAAGTTATTATGTTTCATACCGAAAGGTCACAGACTTAGTTTACTGCGTATTTTCCATGATCAACACGAACATATTAATGGCGAGAAAACTGTTGACCTCATTCTTAAACATTTTTGGTTCCCGGGGCTACATAGTTTCGTTCGAAAATATATTTCCCATTGTTTAGTTTGTTTATCGTCAAAAAGGGTACCTAGGGCACCTCATCAACCTATTACCTCTTGGGTTAAACCTAATTTACCTTTTAATACTGTTCATACAGATGTTCTTGGTCCTCTACCCGAGTCAAAAGGTCATAAACACGTCCTTATAATTGTCGATGCGTATACTAAATATTGTCTTTTATATCCAATGACTCAGACCAACTCTGATGAACTGAAACGTTTATTTTCACAAGCTTTATCACTATTTGGGACGCCTGAAATGATAGTCTGTGACAGGGGTAGGATGTATGAGAGTAACAATTTTAGAGATTGGGTTTCCTCCCTTGGTTGTGTTATTCATTTTATAACTCCCGAAATGCATAATGAAAATGGACAGGCCGAACGTTATTGTCGTACTGTGTTAAATATGTTGCGTATAGAGGCTACTAATAAAGAAAATAAATGGTCTGATAGTCTATGGAAGATGCAACTCGTTCTTAATAGTACAAAACATAAGACAACCCAGGCTTCCCCGTTACAATTGCTTATTGGGATTGATGCAGCAACTCCCCTTGTGAGGTCACTAGTACGCGATGTAGCAATTAATAACTTACAACCTACTAATCGAGACGCTATGCGTGAGCTTCGACGGCAACGTGCCTCAGACCTTTTAGACCAAAATAGGCAAAAGCAAGACATTCGTGTTAATAAGGGTCGTAAAGTTGTGCGAACATTTAAGTTGGGAGATCTTGTCTTTGTGGGAAAAGCCTCTCAGATGGTTGGGAAATTAGACTCCAGTATGCGTGGTCCATACCGCGTGGTAAAAGTGATGGCTTATGGACGCTATGAGCTGCGACTGATGGGTGGATCATACGGCAAGACCACTCAGGCCGCAGGGGAGAATATGGTTCTGTGGCGAGGTGAATGGACCCCTGACGTGTGTGCATCACTTTTTAACCGTGAGTATGACTTGTGGTTGTCATGTTTTACTAGTGTCAAGCCCAAGGCTTCGCTAGGCAGCGTAGAGTATCAGCTCCGTTGGTTCATCACTAGTGTCAAGCCCAAGGCTTCGCTAGGCAGCGTAGAACATCAGTTCCGCTGGACCAGTGATATCGCTGGTATCGATACGAGGTCAGTTAGGCTGTTGCCGTGTCGGCGTGTGATCCTATCACACGGTTTACTAACATGTATGAGTGTGATGAATGTTAACCAAATGTTTTCCCGTGTTAAAGTTATGAGGTATTTAAAATTACAAGTAACTTATAAGTACGGCTTGAATAAGAAGTATGTTTGGATTGTTTGACAGAATTATTGCTCACAATGATTAGAGTGCACGCTAGTAATTGTGTTGCAATATTGTAAGGAGAATTGTTACCTATTTGTGATTTGAACCAAATTATTCTTTGTGATTTGAACCAAATTATTCTTTGTGATTTGAACCAAATTATTCGATTATTTGGTTTTAATTAAGATCAATTTTAATGGTTGTGTATAATTGCAGATGATGACGAATCAATAGAATCCATAGAGGGTCCGTCTGCCGGTGACATTGAAGTGAACGTGGACGTCCACCTGTCAGGAGAGGCCGAGTTAGAAGAAAATCCCTCACAATGACATGAGCCAGTGACGTCACCTACGCGACGATAAATACCGTGCGCAACCTGCTTGAGCCCCATTTTGCTCGAGTCGGCCGCGCCTTCAAGACGTGTCGTTTGCTTGCTAAAATTACTTTGTTTGTTAAAATTTAATAAAACTAAATCAATAATTACGAGTGTTTGTGGAATTGTTTTTTTTTTAATTTAAATCTTTATTTGGATATAATTCTATGTATAATATAGTTGCCATTATTGGTCATAGATTCGTATGTGAGTCGCTCACATTTACTAGTGAAAACATGCCTGAGATCTGAATTTTGCACAACCAGTCAGGGTTGAAATAAATCAGCGATACGGTAAACATTTAATTCGTATCACACGTTATAATAGGTCAGTGAGATCAAATCAAAATCAAAAAGTCATTTATTCAGTTTAGGTCCTTATAAGGCACTTATAAACGTTAATTTGTTACATACAGTTGAATTTACCACCGGTTCGGAATACACTTAAACTGAGAACTGAGATTCACCACTATTTAGCATCAGCAGACAATGTTCAATGGTGCGGGTGGATATCTGATACCACAGTACTGAACCGAATGACTTGACATTACCAACGGTTTTTTGGTAAAACAATACGCATCGACAGTGTATTATATTATTTTCAGTATATAAACCGGGGGTGCTTAGATGTCACCCTGCTGGTGGAATAGAATTTATTGTCCCGCTTTGAAATTATTAAATGTCAATCTTTAAGCACCTTGCAAAAAACGAGTATGGTAAGACCCCTGCGAGGGATAAATATATAAGAACAAGTCCGTAAGGGCACCAACCTCCAAGTCAAGTACTTAAGAGTACGCTGTAAGGGTACATTTTCCAGTTACTTGCCCCTGTGAGATTTGATAATGATGGGAAATATGCGTAGAGGCATCTCGGCATAGGACTTTGCAAATGTACATTTTAAAACCAACTATTCCCATGTGGGTGGTTATATTAGAGACTGTGCGACAGAACATTTCAAATCACCTGTCCTTGCATGGGTTGATTTAGATGGCGATTGTGAGAAGAGGCACAATATCTAGGTAAAGTACCCTGCGTTGAGGGTATATATTTCGAGTCCCTTTTTCCTACGAGGCAGGGATAGAGTAAAAATCTGCTTTGACCTGTTTCTAAAGCAGGATCATTTAATTTTTAATTTAAAAGCAAAATAGGTTTTCAAACACCACACTGCCTTTTTAATCCTTTCATCGTTAATGTGCGTAGACACACCATCCAAACGTAGTACCCTGCGAGAGTGTATTCTAAGGTCACGCAAAGATTTATATGCGTCAGGCGCGACATGATGTATTTGAAACCAGACTTGAAGGGTCCATTTCAAGTCACCCTGTAAGAGGTTGATTATGATGGAAAATGTGCGTACGGGCAGAAAATCCAAAATAATACCCTGCGAGGGTACATTTCTGTCCCTGCAAGCGGTTGATTAATATGGGGAATGTGTGTACAGGCATGACATCCAAGAAAATACCTCACGAGGCTACATTTCAACTCATCTGCCCCTTCAAGGGGTTGACTATTATTGGTAATGTGCATACGGAGTACTGGCACAACATCTCAAAAGAACACACGCGAGGGTATATTTCAACTCACCTGCCCCTGCAAAGGGTTGATTATTACGGGGAATGTGCATACGGAGTAAGGGCACAACATCCAAGAGAATAAATACCCCGTACCCGTACATTTCAGTGACTGCCCCTGCGTGGAGTTAATAATAATGGGGAATGTGCGTGCCGGCCCAACATCCAAGCAAATACTCTGCGCGAGTACGTTCTAAGTCACCTGCCCCTGCGCGGGGTTAATAATAATAAGGAATATGCGTACTGGCACAAGATCTAAGACAATACCCTGCGCGGGTATGATTTAAGTCACTGCCCCTGCGCGGGGCTAATAATAATGGGGAATGTGCGTACGGGCACAACATCCACGAAAATACCCTGCGCGGGTATGTTTTGAGTCACCTGGCCCTGCGCGGGTTGGTGTATGGATCAGACTAGCTTGCTAAGCAGGAGCATTTGATCCTTTTTATTAGAGGCAAAAATGTTTAAACTTTTTTAAGCACTGTAACTAGACTAGCAATAATGGCAGGCGAAATTTCTGGTTAGCGGATCACAATTCCTCATTTGAATAATTTCAGTACAAATAAGTTGTAATAATTCTAATTCACTACATAACACTTTAAATTCTTTTTTATTATCAATCAACTTCTTTCACTTTTCACTCTTAATCACCGCTTCATTGCAAGATCCTCAACAGAGGTTTATTTAAGTAACTAGTAACACACAAGCTAGCACAAAGTTGTTACAGCGGCAAATTTCTTAAAAATATTTAACTATATAATAAATTGTTATTTAGACGGCACTGCTAACGTTTTCGACACCTTAACATCGCCTGCGGTCATTATTAATTTTATTATAGATCCGAGAATCAGATATATGAGATATATGAGGCATTTGGATTTACTTGAGGACCTTACTCGACCCAGTGTTACGCTGCCTTTTAGATCATTTTTGCTCAGGGCAGTATCCGTTATCACTATTCGCACGTTGTGAAGCACTTGATGTAATTTAAATATTAATGTTCAACTGTGAACAAAACAGGAACTAACCTAGGAAAAACCAAGGTTAATAAATTAATAAAAGCAAAATTATCAATAAAAAGTGGGTAGATTAAATAGTTTAAGAATTAGCTGTTCAAAGACATAAAATATCAAAATTAAATTAAAATATCGAACGGTAACACCGTTAAAATCATTATATTATTATTTTAATAAACTAAGAAGGAACAAAGATAAAATATACAAATAACTTACGAGTGCCTAGGCTAGGCTAGGCACAACCGTCCGTTGCAGAAAACAGGACGCCAATGACGAGATAGCGCGCGTGGCTCAAGCTCGCGCTCTGCCTGGGTGGATAGTGGGGAGATGTGCGAGCGAGACGGCAATATTTGGGTAGACAAAGAAGGAAGTCTAGAGCAGAAAACAAGGAAGGCCTATCTCATTTTATAAGGTTTCAAATAACGGTCAAGTTTTAATAACAGTTATGGTGAGCATGATTTCACTCTGCGGGACACCTACCTACAAAGTGCAATCATGCGCACATTAAGGCGTATTATTATATAGCACGCAAATCTCGACAGCCATGGAAAGTAGGATTATTGCTACTATTGATACTGAGCGGCGCGCTCATGTCTACTCGTATTACACAAGCTGTATTAGCAAGATATTTGCATCTTTCCATTTGCTTGGTAAATATCCAACCTACTGAATTGCAGGGCAAGATAAAATGATAAGGCCTACCAAGCGGTTAAAATGTCTGATTTTGCAACGAGTTTTCAATTTGAAAATACAGTAACTCACCTGTGACTCTTGTTCGACTTAGCTAATGGGGCACTGCCGTGGTCCTAGATGGTAACGCGGCAATAGTTCACAAAAAATTGGCACGTGACTATTAACATCTTTTCCAATCTGATGTATAAAGTGAAGGTAACATTCCTTTGAAATGTACATACCTAATTACTAACAATAACCCATTATTTGGGATTCCAAATGAAATTAAGGTAACATCCCCATAAGATGTACACAACACAGTTTGGAATTTTGACGATATGTCAAAGTGAGATACGGATATAGTCCTTATTAAACTATTCACAATATCTTTAAATAACGTGAAGGTAACATTCCTTTCAAATGTACACAGTCACTAACAATAGCCCATTTATTTGGGAATCCAAATGATATGAAGGTAACATTGGAATTTTGACTATATGTCAAAGTTTGATACGGATATAGTCCTTATTAAACTATTCACAATATCTTTAAATAACGTGAAGGTAACATTCCTTTCAAATGTACACAGTCACTATAGGCATAAGCCCATTATTTGGGACTAGCTTTTTGCCCGCGGCTTCGCTCGCGTAGACTATAAGATCTTTACATTCATGTTATCAACGATATATTGTTCGTGAAGATTGTTGTTGTTGTTAAAATACTCGTATATTCTTGTGGACTTCGGTGGACGGTACCGACCGTATGAGCGTATTTAGGGGATGAGGACGCGGCAAGACATCACTTTTTTTTTAACTATGTGTAGAACTGTGTTTGACCACAATCTCACCATGGTAAGTGATGATGTGGCCGAAGGTGGTAAGCACACAAAGCCTAGAAGGAACTGGCTCTCAAATGCAGCTGTCGGAACACACCGATAGCTGCATTTGAGACACCAATCTTCTGCAGCTTTGACCTTCTGAAGTATTAAGCCCCTACTAGGGGCTTAATGAGGAGTTTTCTTATGATAGGTACCTCAATGGTCAAAATACCTGTCAAAACGTTGATAATTCGAACCAATTTGAACCTTATGTACACGATTGACATGTATTTTGACCATAGAGCATCGAAATAATAAAACTAAAGAAATGTAACTCGAGCTCAAAAATCATTCCACGCAAACTGAACCGCGGTGGGCGTTGCCAAAAAAGAGAGACGCACCGCGCTGACAGTTCGCCGGTATCATTGAGTCGATGCGTTCGTGTCGCGAGGGACTTAGAACTGTGATTATTATTGTGTTTTGCGTTGTTTACATTGTGCAAATATGCCGTCATGTGTTGTTAAGTGGTGTAGAAGCCATACAGATATGAAGAATGCTGGAATCACTTTTCATATGTGAGTAAATAAACATTTTGAAATCCTATACTTGTGACTCTGGAAAGTGTTATGCAAAATGAACGCAACATGCGTATTTATTTAACACGTTTTGATATTTCACTTAAACTGTGATGCACTAGTACCTATAATTATAAATAGGATAGAACCTTTGTGGCATAGCGTGCCAGCCGCCATTTTAGTTTTTTTTTCAATAAAATAACCTTATTCGACTTTTGTCCCGTTTTGACGTCGGATGTCAAAGAAAAACAAAAGTCAAATAAGGTTATAATAATATTGTTTTAGGAGCTTGTGGTTCGCCCTCTGATCTGACCTTAACGCGACCCATCACTCTATAATTCGTATGTAAAAACCATAAACTGATTAAAATACTTCTTAATTTTAGATCCATACAATTATTATAACACATAAAGAAATATTTTAATCCAAAAAGCACATCACCAACATTTAAATGAATATAATAGAGTGGTATAGTTAAATTACAACTAATTAATACAATTTATATGCATAGTGCAAATATACGATACTTTATCCTCTTACAATCAATGCATAACATCGTCCACGCATCTCGCACTGCAGCAGGCGTACGAACCAATTAGCATTATCTGTCTCGCCGAGAACCAATCATCGCGCTTGCCGGAATACAACGCGTTAGGCAAGCGCAGCTAATTGGCTTATTTGCATGTGTGTTCTTTCGTTCGAATACTAGAGATATTTTGTCAATGTAGTGAAGTGTGGAGCCGAATTTCGCGTTGATTTTGTTCACAATTACGCTTCCTTAGTTTTATTATTTCGATGCCATATAGGTACCTATCATAAGAAACCGCCTCATTGAATGCTTTGACTTTGTGTTAATTGTTCGATAAGGGTGTACTGACACGTTTGGGTGGTTCTGGTGGTTGTAGTCGGCGAGTAGATGCGCGAGGCGGGCGGGGCGCGCGGGCAGGCGCCCGCTCAGCGCGCAGGTGGCCGGCACACGCACGCCACACGCACACGCGACACACACACACACACGCCGCCACCGCCGCGGCACACAGCGCCACGCACACACGCCGCCACCGCCACCGCCACCACCGCGCCGCACGCACCGACCACATGCACATCAGCACATGCGACGCAACCACATCCATCCACCCACACTGAATATAAGTTTAGTAATTAAAGTAAAAGTACCATGTTACGGCATATTAAGGCATTTTTACCCGACTGACCCGGAAGGAGGGTTATGTTTTTCGATTGTATGTATGTATGTCTATTTCTTTGGCACGCTCTGCAGCCTAAACGGCTTGATGGATTTAAGCATATGAGGTGTCATTAGATTCGTCTTAACTGTGGGAGTGTCGGGTATATTATTTTTATATGGCGTCAACGAATAAAAAAGAGGCGAGGTATTAAAAACACAAAATTCGTTATTATAACAATATTGGTATCAAATGAAAGCTTGTGAACAGCCCATTCCAAAGATGTATATATTGGTGCCGATTCTGTTGTAAATCGCACTAAACTAATTTTAGTCACATCTCATCTCTTTCTGACGAACACGATTGAAAAAGGATAGAACATATTTTAAAGCGGCCCTTTGTAGCTGGCGCAACTTCAACGCGAGCATAGTCTAAAAGCTTGTTGTTTCATCCAACGTAATGTTTGACTGCGAATAAAGAGAGATAGCATCAGAGCCGTCTGTTATCAGTCGACAAATTCCGCTGATCACTCGCGGCCGCTTCGCTAGGTCGTCATTCATGATTTCGCATTCATAAAACTTATTCCAGGAGTATACTTCTTGAGAAAAAATCTTACAAGTTTGTGAAAAAAAAGTTAGTTATTTAGAATCTCCAATACATTTGCAAGCCTGGTATCTTAATGTTTTCTTTACTTTTACAATTTATAGGTACATTAGATATGGCCAAAGTTCAGGCAAAAACGCTGTTTTTCGGAGGCTTTGACTGAATTTGTTTCACACTTTTTTTAAATTACGCCAAGATACAAGGCTAGATATAGTACACAAGATACTAATTTGTTCAAAATATCTAACGAAAAATGTTTAACAACGCCATAATAAGTACAGGGGTTTTGTATGAAAAGTATGACGAATTGAGTCCTCTTAAGTTGTCAAATTAATCTTTGCCGTCTTATTTTGCGTGTATTTAGGCGTAACCGCGATAGATGGCGACTAAATTTATACTGAAAACAAGCATTGAACTAATTTGATAGGACTAAATTTCTTACATCCTTTTCTTATGTTCTTTGTTAGAAAAAGACAAAGTGACATTAAAATTAGTTTAGTTGTGAACAACAGAATCAGGGCCAATGTGAAACTTTTATGCTACCATTTTGACGTCAGCTGCGTAAAACAATAATTAGACTGTTTTACAAAAAACTTAAACCGACTTCAAAGTACACTATAAAATAAAAATAAAAATAAAAAGCCTTTATTGCTGTAATCTGAATCTTACATTACTTATTTAAAAACTATGCCTTAATATTAAATTGTTTGGGTTCTTAGCATTTAAGGATAACATATCGGCAAACGGTCGTTACTCTTTCACAGCTTGTCTTCCGACAAAGGCCTCCTCTAAAGATTTCCACTTAGTCCTTTCCTTTGCTGTACGAGTCCATATAGGACCAGCTATTTTTACTATTTCATCCTCCCACCTCTTATTCTGTCTACCTCTGTTCCTAGTACTGTCTCGTGGGTACCATTCGGTTACTATTCTAGTCCATTTTTCCTTCTTTTCCCTTATCATATGTCCTGTCCATCGCCATTTTAGTTGTTTGTAGGTTGTGTATGCATTCTTAAAATTTGTTTTACTTTTTATATCTTTTAATTTTATTCGGTCCTGTCTTTTTACTCCTATTGTACTTCTCTCCATTCCATTCTGACAAATTTTTATTTTGTTTGCTAGTTGTTCTGTCAATGCCCAGGTTTGACACCCGTATAATAAGCATGGTAATATACACGTATTATATACTTTCCTTTTTTCATTTATAGGCATGTCTTTGTTCTTCATGACTTCACTAAGTGACCAAAATCGTTTCCAAGTATTCGTTATTCTTCTTTCAATTTCTTTTTGCATGCAATTTTCTGTAGATATGAGTTGTCCTAAATATATATATTCGCGTACACATTCCAGTGGCTCATTATTTACTTTTATGATCTCTGTGAATGTAGAGTTCGACATTATTTTGGTTTTTGTTAAGTTCATTGACAGACCTGCTTTATCACTTTCGTCTGATAGTTGTTGCATCATTAGTTCTAAGGATTTCGGGCATTCAGAAAATAAAATTAAGTCGTCTGCGAAGCGTAGGTGACTTAAGTTTTCCCCATTTATATTCAATCCATTATTCGTCCATTCCAGATTCCTGAATATCATTTCCAGGACGGCTGAAAATAATTTAGGTGAAATGGGGTCTCCTTGGCGTACACCTCTTTTAATAGGAAATTCATCGCCTGTTGTTTCTAGCTTTACTTGCGCAGTACTCTTTGTGTATACATTCTTAAGTATTCGTATGTACTTTGCTTGTACCCCTTGTGTTTTTAATGCGTTCCAGATAAATCCGTGTTCTAATGTGTCGAATGCTTTTTTGAAGTCAACAAACCCCAAGAAGTAAGTTTTATTGTATTCTTTAAATTTTTGTAGTATCTGTCTTAGGGTGTGGATATGATCTATAGTTGAGAAATTTCTACGGAATCCAGCTTGTTCTTTTGGTTGATTTTCTTCGAGGGTATTGGTAATTCTAGATAGTATAATTTTTGAAAATACCTTGTAAACATTAGACATTAGGCTAATGGGTCTATAATTTGCTATATCTCCTTTTTTATGCAATAATATAATTGTTGATTTAGTCCAGTCCTCAGGAATCTTTTCCGTATGCATAATTTCATTAAATATATCTGTAAGCTTGGAAGCAATCACTGGTAATGTAGTTTTTAGTAGCTCATTGGTAAATTCAAATTCAAATTCAAATTCAAAAAGCATTTATTCAATTTAGGCCCTGATAGGGCACTTGTGAACGTTAACAAATGGCTCTACACCGGTTCCAAATACAACTTGAACTGAGAAGACTCCGGCAAGAAACTCAGCAAGTCTTTTTTTTTTTTTAAATATGTAAATAGAAGTATTACAATTACAAAATATATATAACAATAGCCTGCGAAGCGAACAATTCATTCAAATGCATTCTTGTCATCTACAAAATCAGAAACTTTATAGTACCCTTTCGTGCATAACTTTTGTTTAACTATCTTTTTGAATCTATGTATAGGTAGCTCTTGGATTTCTTTGGGTACTTTATTATAGAAACGTATACATTGCCCCTTGAAAGAGTTAAGGACTTTGCTGAGCCGAGTTAAAGGTACAGCAAGTTTGTGCTTATTTCTAGTGTTCAAACTATGAGTGTCACTATTCTTAGGAAAGTTATTTAAGTTTTTCCTCACATGAATAAGATTTTCATATATGTACTGTGACGACACTGTCATTATATTAATAGATTTAAACTTGTCTCTCAAAGAATCTCTAGGCCTTATTTTATATATTGCGCGGACAGCCTTCTTCTGCAGTATAAAAATTCTATTGATTTCGGCACCACTACCCCAGAGGAGGATACCGTAAGACATCAAACTGTGAAAGTAACTGAAATAAACTAATTTTGCCGTAGATTCGTCAGTGAGAGCGCGAATTTTTCTCACTGCATAAGCTGCAGAACTAAGTCTATCCACCAATTTACAAATGTGAGGGCTCCATTGTATCTTATTATCTAAAGTGATACCTAAAAATACAGTTGTTTCAACAAGATCCAGTTTTTCGCCTTTAATTACAATATTTGTGTCCGAATGTCTCACATTGGGTAGACTGAATCTGATACATTTTGTTTTTTTCTCATTTAGCAATAAATTATTAATAGTAAACCAATCAACGACTTCAGAAAGAGCATTGTTCACATCGTCAGAATTAAAATCATGTCTATTCACTTTGTAAAGAAGTGAAGTGTCATCAGCAAACAATACTATCTCATGTTTTTTTTCTACAAGATATGGTAAGTCGTTGATGTAAATGAGAAATAGAAAAGGTCCAAGGATAGAACCTTGTGGTACACCCATAGTTACTGATGACCCAGGGGATACTTTACCATTAACATCAACCTTTTGAATTCTGTCACATAAGTAAGAAATCAAAAGATCAAGTGCAGTGTCTCTAACGCCGTAGTGATGTAATTTGCTGATCAGTATTTTATGATGGACGCAATCAAAAGCCTTGGATAAGTCACAAAAAACACCGAGGGTGTCTCGTGAATTTTCCCAGGCGTCAAAAATATGTTGAATAAGCTCAACACCAGCATCGGTTGTTGAGCGACCCCTAGTGAAACCAAATTGTTTACTGTGAAGCAGTCTATTACTATTGAAATGTACCATCAATTGATTAAGTATAATTTTCTCGAATACTTTACTGAATGTCGGTAGTATGGAAATTGGTCTAAAATTTGTGGGGTCGGATGTACTACCGGATTTAAATAAAGGCACTACTTTACTATGTTTCATAAGATCAGGAAACTCACCACAATCAATACATTTATTAAAAATAACAGCTAAATGAGGTGCAATACAATCAATTATAGAATTAATAAGTTTAACTGAAAGCCCCCATAGATCAACAGTGTTTTTCAAATTTAGAGATTTGAATGCTTTAATTATATCGCTAGAAGTAACAGTTGAGAATTTAAAGTCAACAGTACATTCTGTTACATTTTTCCTAAGTAAAGATACAGCGAGGGTGGGAGAAGAATTAAGAGACTTGGTAGTCGAAACTGGAATATTGGTGAAGAAACTCTCAAAAGCGGCAGCAACATCTTGATCAGATTTGATTGATTTATCATTAATAATAAGTTGAAACTCATTATTACGTACTTTGAACTTTCCAGTTTCACTATTTATAATTTTCCAAGTCATCTTGATCTTATCTTGACTATTTTTAATTTTATTTCTTATATGTATTGATTTAGCCGCAGTACAAACGCATTTAAATGTTTTTGAGTAATACCTTACATAATTTAGAAAAACAGCATCATGATTATACTGTTTTTCCCTATATAATTCATACAATTTTCGCCTACTTATATAAATTCCCACCGTCGCCCAGTCATTGAAGACCGTGTTAGATTTCCGTTTTACCGTTTTTGAAGAAAACATTGAATTATACTCATTTTTGGTTAAATTAAAAATTGAGTTATAAAGTTCATTAACATTTGTGTAACGAGATCTGATCCAGGTGCTTTATCAGACTTTTGTGTGTTGATTGATTTTATTGTCTCTTCCGTTAATATTTCTGGTGTATACTCTTCGTTAATTGATATATCGTATTCTTTTTTCACTTGTCCTACCTTTTGGCTTTGGTACAAATTTCTATAGTAATCAGTAGCAATTTTAAGTATCTCGTATCTTTTACCTGTATTTATACCATCCTTCTTCTTCATACTTGGTATCCAATCTTTGTTGTGGCTTAGTTCTTTCAGCGCCTTTTTTATTCCTCCGTTTCTTTTGATATATTGTTTCATTGTATTAAGCCTTTTTGTTTTTCTTTCTTTCCTAAGCTGTTCGCTAATCTTTTTGCTTATTTCTGTAATTCTTTGACGGTTATCTTGGTTTTTCCTTTGTTGTAATAATTCCTTGCGTTCTTGTAGCAATTGTTTATTTTTTAGCGAGATTTCATTCTTATTATTTGTGTTTGTTTTTCTAGTTACGGTTTTCAATAGGTTTAGTAATCTGTCATATTTTTCTTGGGTTACTGTACATTCCTTGTATTTCTCATCATTTAACGATGTCTGGAGTTTGTTAAGGAGTAAGTCCGTGTTGCCGGTGTATGCAACGGTGTATGTAAATGTAAGCAATTTTTGTAATTAAGTTCAATATTTGAATGAAAAGTGTGTGGCGCTTTTCATTTTGTAATTTACGATATTTCTTCATGATAATGATAATGCTTAGAAATTCTATTTGGTTACAAGGAAAAGCGCCCCACGCTTTTCATTCAAATATTGAACTTAATTACAAAAATTGCTTACATTTAGGCCTTTACGGGATAGACAGAGAATATATTTAGGTTCAATTTTATAATTATTTAACACTTTTTAGTGCAGGGCTTTACAAGCGTGTTTTTTAGTTTTTTAAACTGTAATTTATTTTTTATTTTTTAGTCAACATAAATTATTCATACCATTTTATTACGTTACTTATACCATATTTTCACCCAATATCAATTTCTTTCACATTTATAATAAGTATTTAGCTTCAGTGCCTACTCTTTGACTCCACCAACAGAAAACCATATTTGCTTCACCTGTATGTTTGTATCTATGTATGTATGTATGTATGTAAAGGAATCTTCGAACGTAATTTTCATCGACTTCCAGACGTCAGATTAAACTGAAATTTTGCACACTTATCAAGTACCGATGACAATACAATAATTTGGTACCATCGAGCTGATCTGATGATGGATCCGGAAGGTAGGCACTGGAACTCCATAACGGAGCAACGTTTCCTAGCCGTGTTTGGGCTTTTCGGAATTGTCATGAAATTAACTTTGACTATGTATGGTTTTCAGGGTCTGATGATGGAGTAGGAGAGTAAGCACTGGAACTCCATAACGGAGCAACGATTCCTAGCCGTGTTTGGGCTTGTTGGAATTGTCATGAAATGAACTTTGACCATGTATGGTTTTCAGGGTCTGATGATGGAGTAGGAGAGTAAGCACTGGAACTCCATAGTGGAGCATCGTATACTAGCCGTGTTTGGGTTTGTTGGAATTGTCTTGAGATGAACTTTGACCATGTATGGTTTTCAGGGTCTGATGATGGAGTAGGAGAGTAAGCACTGGAACTCCATAGTGGAGCATCGTATACTAGCCGTGTTTGGGTTTGTTGGAATTGTCGTGAGATGAACTTGGACCATGTATAGTTTTCAGGGTCTGATGATGGAGTAGGAGGGTAGGCACTGGAACTCCATAACGGACCAACGTTTCCTAGGCGTGTTTGGGCTTGTTGGAATTGTCGTAAGATGAACTTTGACCTTATATGGTTTTAAGGGTCTGATGATGGAGTAGAAGGGTAAGCACTGAAACTCCATAGTGGAGCATCGTATCCTAGCCGTGTTTGGGGTTGTTGGAAATGTCGTGAGATGAATTTTGACCATGTATAGTTTTCAGGGTCTGATGATGAAGTCGGAGGGTTGGCACTGGAACCCCACAGCGGAGCATCGTATTCTAGCCGTGTTTGGGCGTATTGTAATCGTATTATGTGCATTTTGGCCAAATATGGTTTTCTAAGTCTGTTGGTGGAGTCAAAGAGTAGGCACTGAAGCTAAATACTCATTATAAATGTGAAATAAATTGATATTGGGTGAAAATATGGTATAAGTAACATAATAAAATGGTATGAATAATTTATGTTTACTAAAAAATAAAAAATAAATTAGTTTAAAAAAACTAAAAAAACACGCATTAAAAAGCCCTGCACTAAAAAGTGTTAAATAATTATAAAATTGAACCTAAATATATTCTCTGTCTATCCCGTAAGGGCCTAAATGTAAGCAATTTTTAACCGACGATAAAACGGAGGAGGTTTACAAGTCGACGCGTATATATTATTTTTTTTATGTATGATCACGCATAACTTTTTGCAGAGTTGTCCGATTTTGATAATTCTTTTTTTATTGGATAGGGTATACCTCGAGGTTGGTCCCATATAAATTTGGGTGCAAAAAACCTACCCTAAGGGTGGGAAAATAGGGGTGACCTACAGATTTTAATGCTGAATTGTATATTACATCAAAAGAAAAAGTAAGCATGTAGTAATTAGTAGAATACAAAAAATTATAAAATAAAAACTTTTTACAAAAAAATTAAACCACCGAAAAAACTGAAAAGCAAAAAATAATTTTGAATATACTTAACTTGAATTTTATAAGGTTTTGCAGTCGGGGATACATAAATATTACAAAAAAAATACTAGAACTACGTAGGTTATTGGTTTATCCCCGACTGCAAAACCTTATAAAATTCAAGTTAAGTATATTCAAAATTATTTTTTGCTTTTCAGTTTTTTCGGTGGTTTAATTTTTTTGTAAAAAGTTTTTTGTAATTAAGTTCAATATTTGAATGAAAAGCGTGGGGCGCTTTTCCTTGTAACCCAATAGAACCCAATTCTAAGAATTATCATTATCATGAAGAAATATCGTAAATTACAAAATGAAAAGCGCCACACACTTTTCATTCAAATATTGAATTTAATTACAAAAATTGCTTACATTTAGGCCCTTACGGGATAGACAGAGAATATATTTAGGTTCAATTTTATAATTATTTAACACTTTTTAGTGCAGGGCTTTTTAAAGCGTGTTTTTTTAGTTTTTTTAAACTGTAATTTATTATCCCAGGAACGTGGGTAAAACCGCAGATGACAGCTAGTATATCCTAACTTTTTTTATATATATATAATATTATAAATGCGAAAGTGAGTTTGTTTGTTACGCCTTCACGCCTCAACTACTCAACGGATCATATTGAAATTTGGCATGCAGATAGCCTATGGTATGAAGAATGACATAGGCTACTTTTATCCCGGGAACGCGGGTGAAACCGTGGGGGAAAGCTACTATATTTGTGTAATAGATCATTATAATCATGACTTAGACATTAATAAACAGTAAACTGATTCAGTCTTTATGGGTAGCTACGTACCTATATAGGGTGTCGCGCTTGATGTGTAGCCGTGTGTACGTACTTACCTATTCAACCACTTTTTTCGCTATATGAGAACAGTAGGTACCACAGATGCGTAAATCCTCGCTCGTGAGATAAAACACTGTATGTGAACTGTATGTAGGTGAGTGGAATACTTTACTAACTACAATACGATAATATTACAGTAAGCGGAAGCCGGACCGGGCGCGGGCGGCGGCGGCGCGGCGGCGCAGATAGTGAACACAGTACAAGTTAGAGTAGGTACTTACCTACAGTCGGTGGTGAGTTTCTGCCTGACATAGAAATCGGGGGGCACGGCAGTGCCCCCGCCGAGTCGAGCGCGAAGCAAACACTGCCGTACCATCCTTTACTGGAACCATTTCGCCGCATTTTCAGGCCCCTATTTGAGAACCTCTGGATAAGACCCGAACGCAGAAATTTTCGTCATCCAGTAAGCTATAATCACATACTTAAAATCCAAAATTTCAAGTCTGTAGGTCACTTAGTTCCGAAGTTAAGCGAAAGCAAAGTTTCACATTTATGACACTCACTCACTCACTCACTCACTCA
>CATOBL010000010.1:0-15487 GCA_951394255.1 Polyploca ridens
CCGATCCGATGGACGCTCGCCGCCGTTTCTATTTCGGGAAAATACAAATTTGGAATGGATGGTACTACGCGAGTCGTAAGCGAACTCCGCCGGTTGACTCCATTTTTAGAGCTGGTCTGCGCGTGCGCACCGTTCTCTCAGCCAGTGCTCGGCGAGCTGCCATCACGCTGCGTCGGCTCGCCACCCCCACGTTATTGCCGATGTCGCGTTACGGTCGCTCTACCATCAACCAAGAGATGGCGACATATACAAACGATGACACTATTTATGGCTACCTAGCATGTAGTTAATAATTATTGTCAAGACCAGGATTGCCAAGCCACAAGTGACGAAGAAAGAAGAACCAAAGCTTTGCGCGAGTTCCGTGCTTCCTTACTTCCATAGTGCTTATAATCATATGGAATGTAAAGAAGTATGGAGCTGCGCGGGCGTACCCGCGTGTCCGGAAATCGCATCGTCGGTGTCGTCGTCGTCGCACATGTGACATAAGCCCCTAAAAGGACTATTATCTGTGCATATTATGGTTCCTGAAGTGAATAAATTTGTAAACCTGTGTGGCAGCTGTTTGTAAATCGTCAAGTGCACCTTTACAATGGATGTCGACTCTAGTATCATATCAGTCGTAAGATAATTTCATTCTTTCGTTAATAATCGCCATAATATTTAACAAAATTAAAAAATTAGTTAAATACGTCAAAAATTTAAGAGTTTGATTACATGAGAAAGCTCTCAATTACAGTGTACATGAAAATTATTTATAAATTACGTTTGCAAATTTAAATACCGTAGAAATGAGGAATCAGTAAGTAAAACTGGAATTGTTTATTCGGTGGCGGGTTGTCGTAAAATAACATCTGGCGTAGGTAACAGTTCTGACTAAGGCAACATAAATAAACGCGAGGCTAACGTCGTCGCCGGCCAACGCGCGCCAGCCCGCCCGCGGCCCGCGCCGCCCGCGCCGCCCGACCGGAGCTTGAAACTTCTCTCCGCCCGCACTCTGAATATTATGTATGTCTTCATTTAGTTACACAAAAAAGAGAAATTAGCTTTACCACATAAAATATTTGGTATAATAATTTTGATTAAAACCAGGCATTAGGAAATTGTCGTAAAAGCTTTTTCTATTTATGTAGGTACATAATGTGATTATATGTAGTGTATTTGAATAGGTATATGAGAAGAACATAAATTCACTGGTTTATTCCGAATTCAAATACTTTCAGATTCGTACTCATTTACAAATTCTGTAAATATGCAAATGCTTTTAAATTATTTAGAGAACACTTTCCTTTTTAATAATGAAATTTCATGACAATTAAATTATTATTTCAGGCATTTAATTATTACACAATTTCAGGTTTCTATTAGACCTTATGCAACACAAAGTAAGTCAATGCGAATACCTTGTGTCGGATATTAGATATAAGTATTAATTAATAACGAATTTTTTTTTTTGTTTTCAATAAATATATTTTGTATATAATTATGTTACCCAACCGTGATCGGTTTGGTGAACGTGATAGTAATTGTCAGTTCTGTGTAATCAATATTCGGTATGATCTTATTTTAATTGAATAGAAAATTGACAACAATGAAATATTAGGTTTTTTAAACTTTTTTATATCGAGGAAACTAATAATGTTTCCGTATATCTATAATTGTGTACTATGTATTCCTCAATTATTTACTTCTTACTTGTAAAACGCTATTTAACTAAATTCTGTTTAAATGAGCACAAATAATAAGTCAAGTCATATTGCTTAACAATAAGAGGTTCGATGAACATGTGACCATTTAAACAATATTTTAGTAATTTTTTTTTGTCTAACTAAAGTCTACTGAGACGTATGGTAAAATATCCTGAGACAAATGGCAAAAAAGGGAAGAAACAAAAAAAGCGGCACTGTTTGGGGCCGCGCCTGCGCCACATCTGGAGGAACACTGCATCTCATTATGCGGATCGGTCGCGGATGAATGGACGACATCGCCGACGGCGACGGTGCTCGTGCCGTGACCGAAGACAATGCTCATAATAATATTATTATCGGAATGTGTAGGGCTTGCCGACATTGTTCTCTATTCAATATTTTTTTGTTCGTTGGTATCCAGTATCTAGGATGTCTTGTTTATAATTTATTATTAATTTCCTCCATTTGTGAAACTAAAATATTTTTAAGAATCACAGATATTTAACGAATCAACACACCAGAGAAAGAAATCCATTGCGTTTTAAGGATTTTAATCGGAGTTCGTAAAATATCGTGCGTGGTTTCAAAAATCGGCCTAGCGCGAGTTTTTATACTATGTACTAAGGTAGCCAACAAGCATACGGCTCGCCCGATGGTAAGCTGTCGGTAACAATAGTAAAGTCAACTTAATTTTGTTTCTGTAGCTCAACTTTATTTTGAAATTCTGCCATGAAAGTAGGCGCAATTTATTGCTGAGTGAAATCGGAACGGTTATTGTACTAGAAATAGTTGAATGTCCAATAATAACCTTCTAAACTTAAGAGTGCTTACTAAGCCAGCAAATATGGCAATGTCAGATGAAACAAACTTATGTCTAATCTTCGCGTGGCATGAAACGGAGATACCGTGTATCGCGGAACAAAAATGAACTAAGCGCTTTTTATCTAAATAAGTCGTAAAGTATAGAATTTTTAAAAAATCGTTAGTAGCAGACCTAGGTCATATGTTAGTGATATTATTTATCGAATTTTTGTCTTAATTAGATATACCATCAACTAATAAAAACGAAAATTCATTATTATTAGAGGTAGGTTTGTGATTTTTTTCTTTCGAAGAAACTTCATTCCATTATGTTTTGCTCAGATAGAACCCTCGCGTATATAATGAAAATACCTATATAAAAATATTTTTTCATTTATTTGGGTAAATTTCAATTCTAAGATATGTTATTTTGCTTTATACGCATGCACTCTTAAAGGTAATAATAAACTCCTAAAAATGTCAACAGTTTTTTTATTTATGACAAAAGTTCTTGCTCTGTTTATAAATTGTAAGACTGACTCTTAAAGTACCGACCATCAATCACAACTTATCTAGATATCAAAAACAAACCAAATTCTACGCGGGAATACATTAATTAAGATCAAAAAGAAAAATTTCAGGTATGAGGTCACCAGTATCAAAGAAATAGTGGACCAACCAGTGGAGCAATACTTGTGTCTCAAGATTACATTACCGTGGTCGTCCGCACACATTTGTTATTTTATCTACACCCATGCTACAAATCCTCTATAAAAGTTACTGAAACAGTTACCTTATTGCCAACATTAAAACAACCAAGATATAACCATATACATACATCATCCAAAAGAGTGTTATAAAGTTGTACTAAATTTCCTTTTTTTTAAGGAAATTTTGTATATTTTAAAATACCTTTTTTAATTTTGGTCCCTTCCTTACTCAATCAAACAGCCACGTTCTCACTACTAAATTCGTGGTATCTTTATGAATAAAAAATAAAAAAGTAATTTAAAGAATTAAATCATCTTCAAAATGCACTAAAAAGTATAAAATAACTCTAATCTGACACTGATTTGAAGTCGGCGAAATATTTTCAATGGTTTCAAACGTCGTGCTGTTTCGTGTTTTTAGTGTATTTGGCCCAGAATACTCTCGAGCAGATTTCAGTTTTCACCCTTGCGCCACATTTTCACATAATATTAGCGGAAATTACAGGAACTAAGCAAACAAAAAATACTAGCTCCCTCTATTTAGAAGTGCGTCATTGCAAACAAACAATTAAACATGATACACCGCCATCTAAACATTTCCGCGAGAACGACGCTGTTTGAATTGGACACAGTAACAATGTAAACAGTAGACAAACTGCAGACAAACATTACAAATATAATTTTTCAAATACTTTAAAAAACTTTTGACGGGCCAGTTGGCGTAGTTGGTTAAGATTCCACGCCGCCGATCTTATGTTCGATTCCCACCAAGGATATACATCTGTGTGCATGAACATGTTTGCATGTCCCGAGCCTGAGTGTAAATATGTATAGTAAGTACTAGTAACCCGCCCCGGCTTCGCACGGGTACAATGTCATAATGTGGTGTCAGTGGAGCGATTTGCGCGACCGCCCACGCCACCCGATCACGGTATCGCGACTGTTTCTTGCTAATTTTAAATCTGTGATATCATTTAAAATATTAATGATAATTATTTGCTGTAAAGCATTGAGCTATTATTACCACGTATAGAGATGCTATCATAAGCAAAGCTTATGTCCCATTTCTTTATAGATATATTTCTTTAGAGTCGACTAAAGGTTTCTTTAGCACTGAAACAATAATTAGTCGTCTAAGCAGACAGTAGAAACACGTAGCGCTATTAGAAAGCTTTTAGGAGTATTTTTCTCGCAAACACCATTATTTTCACGGCGCTTACGCGTTTCGTTCATCGTTTTACAACAACAAGTGTGGCCGGATGGCCTCACTTGAACGGAACATAGTTGTGATGTGTGGCATCTTCTCTTTACGTAGTACTAATGAGGATCTATCTGATGGTTAAAACTGCAAAACCCGTTGCGCAGTTTAGAGTTGATAAACAGAGAGACAAATAGACGCGGAAAACGACTTCTTTTTATACTATTTAGAGATGTATTTACAAGTTCTGCTTAGTTTGGGATCAGGTAGCCGTGTGTGAAAAATGTCTCAAGATATTTATTTTTAAAAGTTGATACTTACGATAATATTTCTCAGGTTAGGTAATTGTCTCCCAAAACCAGAATTCTTTTACATACGCTACTTAAGGTAATTGTCGTCGGGTCACGAAACTAAGCGTTTTATCTAAATACAATTTGTGTTCTATAAATTCGGAGAAAACAGGCTGTGACAAATGGACAGACAGGAGAGTATCCTACTCGTATACAGCTGTGAGCTTTCATAATGTGCGCAAATTAAAAGGAGGGAAACTATGTTGAATTTTATCGACCGTTTTTTAAATTACCTTTTATGTATTTTTTAAATTCTTGTTCACTACAGTGATCACCACGTTAACAAAACTATGTAACTTTAATTACTTATTAAACTTAGCGATATATCACAATGCAACAAACTTAATATAATTTAAAAAAACAAGGCGTCCTCATAAAATGAAAATTGAGGCAAAATACAGCCCTCAATCGAGATATTATATGTTATTTGACAAATAAACAGGTTTTCTTCCATCACGTTTCACAATAATTGTAGAATTTCTCAATAAAATGCCCTCTTTACCTACCATTTTTAGTCATCATCATATCAGCCTAATGATAACCACTGCTGAACATAGGCCTCCCCCATTAACTTCCACTTCGAGCGGTTTTGGGCCGCTTGAATCTAGCAGCGCCCAGTGACTCATGCGAGTGATTTATGCGGCCAGCAATGAAATACCACGTCTATGTTCCGTATGTCATCACTGGTAACACGCATTGATTGAAATCCTTTCGTCTTAAGACTCTGACTCTGAGGTATTCTGGACTTGAAGATATGCCGTAGCTTCCCGAACGCTGTCTAGCCGAGTTGGATTCTTCCGTTGACCTCTTTGTCGAAGTTGAACCTACCTTGTTGGACAATTTGTCCTAGGTAAACATACTCGTCTACAACTTCGAGAGCAGTATTCCCAATAATCACCGGGTTAATGGGTATTGGCGAAATATGAATATTAGACATAATTTTTGTCTTGTATATTTTCATCTTGACCTGTTAAGAAACTCTTGAGATCATTGAGCATGATGTTCAAAGCTTTCAGCGATTCCCGCCATTATGACTATTTCGTCGGCAAGTCGAAGGTGAGAGATGTGTTCACCGTTGATGTTGATGCCATAACCCTTCCAGTTCAAGAGCTTGAACACATCCTCCATTGCAGTGGTAAAGGTTCCGGGGAAATTACGTCACCCTGTCTTTCACCCTTCTGCAACTGGATTGATCTCGTACTCTCGTCCTGTACTCGGATTGACATAGTGGCTTTGCTGTACAATCACTTTCAACAATTCGATATAGGGATAGTCGATTTAGCACCGCTGTAGACTCTGTAATACCACCCATGTCTCAACTGAATTTAAGGCTTTTTCACAGTCATCATACACAAGGCATAACGGTTGAATATATGTATTTGATCTATGGTACTAAAGCTTTTACAGAAACCAGCTTTTTCGGGAGGCTGGAAGTCTTCAAACCTACGTGCAAGATAATTCGTAATGACCCCCGAAAACAACTTATAAACGTAGTTTAGGAAGGATATGGGGCGGTAGTTCTTCAATAGGGCCTTATCGCCTTTTTTGAAGAAGAGCACCACCATTTATTTCCTCTCCATACTTCTGGTATTGTACCTAGGGCATAAATCTCGGAATATCGCAATATTGGAATCTCGGCACCGTGCATATGGACTTCTTTTTATAAAGCTGGCAGGTGAGGTGATACTTCTGAGCTATTGCTGTCAAATTTATTGAGCGGTATCACCGAGGTATGTAAATGTAACATAATTGCATTTTTGAGCAATGAGGATCATTTACGTTCAAAAGTATCCTTTGTCCTTCTCCACTAATTGAACTATCTCCCTGCCAAATTGTATTTAAATCTGTTCAGTGGTTAAGCCGTGAAAAGGTTACAAACTGACAAAAATCCAGTTGCGTGGTGGCCGAATTATGACGTCAACGTTAATGTACAAGCGGGAGCGAGCGTATTAATTAAGCTGTTTTTAAAACTTTAATAACTTCGTCATTTATTGATGGATATTAATAATTTAAAAAACATTATGCTCAAAAAGGTTATGTGCATCCTCTGTAGTAATAAAAAAGTTATCATTTTGTTATGTGAATGATCCTTATTGCAGGCATCTAACTATTTTGACCCATATATTATAAAATTTCCCGCCTCATGCTAAGCATCCACCTTAAGGAAGTATATAAAGAAGTTATATAATGGTTTGGAAAAAAAGTTATTCCAATTATTACTTTTATTGATATAAAACTGTGCCTGGCTCACTGATTGGCTGAAAAAACTAAGCTACCAGTGGTTAGGGTTGCAGAAACAGGAACCTCCTCACAATACGAATTGTATCGAGGAATACTGCCGAGAGCCGAGAGGCTTTCGGCCATCAGGCCATTGGCCGTTACGACAATCGGCACAATGATAGCCGAGCTCACTACTAGTAATTGTAAATATACGATGGCTTCACATTCCAACTAATCAGTTCAGTAAGTACTAGAAACTTAGTCAACGTAAGATGTGTAATATTTTCCTTACTGTTCTAATTTTACTGTGCCATTGTCATTTGACGACTACGCGAGTGGACCACAATAATACAATGAATATAAAAGTTTATCGGCTCGACTCGATGACCGCAGTAGAGGCAGTCATGCCCGCCCCGACTTCGGGTCACCTACTGTTACCAGTATCAGTCAACCTACCTTTCATACCTTTTCTTTGATCTCAAAATAAACAATATTTAATGAGGTATTATTTAATCAGGTAACTAACTAAATAGGTAATTGCTCATTAAAAATAATATATATTGCTGATTTTTCATTTCACATGATTTGATAAAAAAAAATAAAGAAAAACATTTTCCGGGATTTGAATCATCACCTCCTTCAGTCGGTAGTACATAAATACCCCGCGCCTTAGCCCCCTAGGCTACCCTAACCATACCTTTCATAGACGAAAATAAGAATTAGTCTCTGTCAGTACCACGACATGCCTCGGTGACAATTATCAAAAGCATCAATCATAACAGATTTTATTTTATATATTTTTATTTATAACAAGCAAATAATAGGCTCAATTGCCTTAATTTGACTAGCATGCATTTTCCAGTGCCTTCTAAAGATAATTTGATATGATGTTTTACTAATTTGAGAGGGTTTTATGTATGTGAAAATTCTGAAAAAAAATTACACAGGTCCGTCTAGCAACGCGGATCGCCGCGGAATGCGAGTGAGCGCGAAGCAAAATACGCGAGTTGCAGGACAATAGAGTGCGGTATGATGTTCATGGTGCTCAGATTAATTTGACGTAAGCGACTTTTTTTTAAATCATTATTATGAAAAACTGAATCGCAAATTCAAAAAACTAAATCGGGCGTTTATTTGCTTATGATATGTACTCTATTGATGAAAAAAATCGTATTAAAATACCTTCAGGCGTTGGATATATTTGGGAATTTCTTGATTTTCAGAGGTATGTTTGGCATTTTTTTTTATCGAGCCTTTTAATTGAAATCGTGTTTTCGGCTCGGGCGATGTGTTTGTTATATCCTTAAGTATCATATATTTCAATTTCAATACCGTAGAGCTAGCAGGTTTCATATAATTTGGGCTGCAATGTAGAGACTTTTGCCCATTTCTGCTAGATGTGGCGAAGGCGTTCGATCGGGTCTGGCACAGGGGTCTTCTCACGAAGTTACCAGCATACGGGCTTCCCGAGGGATTATGCAAATGGGTTGCCAGCTTTCTGTCCAGCAGATGCATAAGAGCCGTCGTCGACGGTAGCTGCTCCAATAGCATGGACATAAATGCCGGCGTCCCGCAAGGCTCTGTGCTGTCCCCAACACTATTTCTTCTGCATATCAATGATATGCTGTCTATTGACGGCATTCATTGCTATGCGGACGACAGTACAGGGGACGCTCAATACGCGGGCCGTGCAAATATCCCTCGTTCCGAGGTGGAGGAAAGCCGCGAACGGCTGGTGTCTGAAATCGAGAGTACACTAACTAGTGTCTCCGATTGGGATCGACTAAACCTAGTCCATTTCAACCCCACCAAGACTCAAGCCTGCGCGTTCACCGCTAAGAAAACCCCATGGTCTGTGGCTCCACAATTCCAGAACACTTCCTTGAACATCAGTCAAAGCATCGGGATCCTTGGCGTCGACATTTCTAGCGACGTTTTGTTCCGAAGTCACTTGGAAGACAAGGTTAAGCTGGCATCCAAAAAGCTTGGAGTGCTCAACAGAGCGAGGCAGTACTTCACATCGGGGCAAAGGCTGCAACTTTATAAGTCGCAAGTCCGGCCTCATATGGAGTACTGTTGTCATCTGTGGGCGGGGGCACCTGGATACCAGCTTGGGCCTTTAGACTCGGTTCAGCGACGTGCCGCTAGAATTGTCGACGATCCCGAGCTCACAAACGGTTTAGAGCCCCTCAGTCTGAGGAGAGACTTTGCCTCTTTATGTGTGTTCTACCGTTTGTACAACGGGGAGTGTTCCAAGGAATTGTTCGACTTGATGCCCACGGCCACCTTCTACCATCGCAACTCTCGCCATCGACGGGGAATCCATCCTCACACATTGAAACCAGAATTGTTTCGAACTGTGCGGGCTCAAAGGAGTTTTCTTCCGCGGACGCTCAGATTGTGGAATGAGCTCCCCGCCGTGGTTTTCCCAAAGGAGTACAGCATGGGGTTCTTCAAGAAGGGTGTGAAGAGGTTTCTTCAGGGTCGGCAACGCGCGAGTGATACCCCTGGTGTTGCAAGCGTCCATAGGCTACGGTAACCGCTTACCATCAGGCGGGTCGTATGCTTGTTTGCCACCTTAGTGGTATAAAAAAAAAAAAAAAAAAAAAAAAAAAAAAAAGTGTATTTTTAGGCATATAAGGAACGATTATTTTGATAATAATTAAATTGTCGTGCTTTTTATTTATAAAGAGAACGCGGGTGAAACCACGGGCTCGAGACTATTAATTTATAGTATATGCATTATTATTGGGAAAGTGATGATGGATAGCTTTATAAAGTCTTAATACGAATATCATAGCCAGGTTTTGCTCATTGTTTCGAGAGGCGAGAGAGCAACGATGGCGGGATTGGGGCAATGACAGCGCGCACGCATATACATTATTATCAGGATGACACACAGTGTAAGGAGAGAACATGTACACGTCTATTCTATGAGTGAACACACAAAAGGGTGCGGCACCGGCGGCATCGTGATGTGGCAGCATCGACTGCGAATCCCCTCTGTGTTTCGTGCTCTATGCGTGGTGACGACCGGCGACGGAGCGATCTGATTGCGGCATTCTAGACCATGTCGACAAACGAGCCAACATTACATTCAATACGATAGACTGAATAATAATTACACACTGCCACAAATCGAGAATCTACCCGAACCGCGCCCTTTAATAGGGCACTCCTTTACTATTGCACAATGGAGAATTCTATGAGAAAGGGATCTTGACCTACCAGTTTATTCATAATGTTCAACTTTTAAAAACAATTTATTCATGCAGCTATGCAACTACTGCTTCTAACAAAAGAATGTTAAACTAGGCAGGGGGATAATGAATACTAGACAACCCATTTTTATCGGTTTGCTTGCGTGCAATGCGATTAAACTGGTAAGTTTTTGTTTAAATTAAAAGGCCTTGCACCTTATCATAAAGAACTTTTAAAAATTATAATTATTATGATTAATATACCTACCAATGTAAATAATAATATTCCGGGAAATCCCTTAATCCAAATCTGAATGATCCTAACCTCCTACGCTAAATACTGGAACTGGAAGCAATCGAATTTTCAATGGATTTGGATGATAAGGACAGATCAAAGGGAGAGGTTATACCTACAATAATATATACGGTAGGACAGCTCTCGATCTTGCTGTTTATGTCGTTTATTAGGTATTATTTCATCTAAAAAAATATATTTTACTTATCCTTATATTTACATCCTTATATGTACAACCGAAATGTTGAATGTTGGCAAAAAACAAAACCAAAGGAATATACAGGTTGTTGTTTTGGTCAGCGACGAGCGACTCAGGGTCGATAATACAACTGATACTGGTGCTAAAAAAAATATAAAAAAATACTTTATTTTTTTATAAGAATAAAAATAAAATTAATATTATTTTGAAAATCATGTAATAAGCTAAAATATAGACGTAATACTCAACGGGAGTGCGAGGGGGTAAAGGGGTGGGGTGATGGCGGCTTGTGCCTAGCTCTAGTCAGTGCACGTGGCTAGTGACCATACTTTGCGGTAATTTTATTTCAAATTGAATAAGGTATTTCTCAACGCATTTACAGTGTTTAATGGAATTAAGTTCATTTTTGGATAATGTATTTTTTGTACTACCGCTCCTGGGTCGCTTGTCGCTGACCAAAACAACACCCTGTATAGGAAATAATTATTTGGCTATCAGCTTTCTTTAGAATTTTTGGTCAAGTGTGATATGGCCATTAAATAGATTAAATTTTGTATGACACAAGCTTAGGCATCGTTCCCACTATGCCGGACCGGCGGATTAAGAGATAAAGAGATGGGAAGATGATTTACCAAAATAATGGAGAAGATTAGCTCGTGACAGACAAGTGTGGAAGGAACTAGGGGAGGCCTATGTCGAAGGACAACTTGACAAACAAACTGCTGCTGAAAAAAAAAACTTAGTTATTAATTAACTTTAGTTTAAAATTTATAAATTATTGTATTATTTAAGTTAAGTCTCATTGTCAGCGAATAAAGGTTTTATCTATCTATCTATATCCCATAGTGAAAATCCGGCTTTATCCCTCACTAAAGTTTTGTTATTAAAAACATATAGTTTGTAGATGTTGGGTCTTGTTATTCGTGGATGACGCGCGAAAATAACCACCAGACGAATCGTTGGCATCGCTCCAGAAGTCCAGAGGCCACTAATATGTCTTAGTATGTCTCAGCTTCAGCTTATAATTTAGTGTCCAAATTCACATGGAAGAGAAAAATAGCATTTCATTTAAATGAATATGAACTTATTATAATTACAATAAGATCGTTATACGAGTACATATGCCGTCGCTTGTTTTATGAAGGCGGCCGCTTTCACAACACAGATTTAGAGTTCGTACATCGTTATTTTATTATTTTTAGTACAAACCTGTAGTCAGTTTCATGTTATGTTATGTTATGGTGTCTTCTCAGTTTAAGTGTATTCCGAACCGGTGGTAAATTCAACTGTATGTACCAATTTAACGTTAATAAGTGCCTTACTAGGGCCTAAACTGAATAAATGACTTTTTGATTTTTGATTTTGTTACAATTGCAAGTTAATATTATTTTAAAATGTTGAATCTCTTATGTTTTCTCAATACCTCCACCCGCGTTTCCGGGATAAAAAGTAGCCAATGTCCATACCATAGGCTATCTGCATGCAAATTTCATGATGATCCGTTCAGTAGTTGAGGCGTGAAGGCGTAACAAACAAACAAACTCACTTCCATTTTTATAATAGTTATAGGATAGGATTGTTAGGAAGTTAGGATGATATGGACCTGATACCGTATGTTTTTAAATTTCATTACCTAATGATCATTTTGTCTCTCATGGTAAGTATTATTGATATTTTGTGCTGTGCTGCTTGATTGTTTTATCCGCACCGCTTTATCTCTGATAGGCGTAGTCGCCTATTTTTTTTTTTAGTGTGTATTTGCCTTTGTTTGTCCACAATCTCACCATGGTAAGTGATGATGTGGCCGAAGGTGGTAAGCACAAAAAGCCTAGAAGGAACTGGCTCTCAAGTGCAGCTGTCGGAACACCCCGATAGGTGCTTGGCAACAGATCTATTTTCTATAGAAAATGACCGTTGACGCGGGTGACTTTTTGTCAGACTGCTCTTATGTGAAATGCGACAAAGTCTACGTTACGTCAATAATAAGAAACTATTCGATCGAAGTTACTAAAATAATGTTGACATCATTCACTAGATGGCAGCACAAGATGATCTAAAAATTATTCACTGTGGCTACCAGTAGGCGCCACTATCGAGTGGGTCCTATCGCTGTCGTTGAAAAAATTCAAAATTCAAAATTCAAAATCATTTATTCAAATAGACCTTCGCAGGCACTTATGAAAAGTCTGACTCTAATACTCTAATACCGGTTCGGAAGGTTGCATTTGCTGAGAAGAGCCGGCAATAAACTCAGCAATTACTCTTTTCAAAACAAGCTTAGATTCATTACATAATATTTACATTCTAATCGCACTGACAACAAGTGTTTTTTAGCATGTCAGGGCCAATAAATTGATAAATAGGTAACCAAATAAATAAAATATTGATTATGCCTGTGTGTATGTGGCCCCTAGCTGTATAAAAGTGTCTTTGTGGCATGCAAAACCTTATGTCAAGCTGATATAATTAAATCAAAGTATCTAATTGTAATAAATTAGCATTTATTAAAATGTTTTAGTATTATTTTAACTGTTGCGCAGTCCCGTCTTATTCCGGTAAAAAAGTAGGAAATAAGTTATCGAAAGACAAAACTCGCCTAAAACATTGGTTGGCAATTCGCGTTTATATCTGCCTTAATTAATTAGAAATGGCACAATTTTACAAGAATCATGAATAATTTGTGAAAATCTGCGTTGAATAAATAGGTCGCAAACAGTATACGCTTATTTTGTTAAGTTAACACATGAAGAATACAAACTTACTCTACATTAAAACTATAGTTATTGGTGCCGATTCTGTTGTAAATCGCACTAAACTAATTTTAGTCACATCTCTTCTCTTTCTTACGAACATGATTGAAAAAGGATAGAACATATTTTAAGTTGTCAAATTAATCTTTGCCGTCTTATTTTGCGTGTATTTAGACGTAACCGCGATAGATGGCGACTAAAATTATATTGAAAACAAGCATTGGACTAATTTGACAGGACTAAATTTCTTACATCCTTTTCTTATGTTCTCTGTTAGAAAGAGACATAGTGACATTAAAATTAGTTTAGTTGTGAACAACAGAATCAGGGTCATTGTTATTTAAAAGCAAACAAATGTTTAAATAACATATTAAGAGCACTCAATTCGCCATACTTTTCATACAAAACCTCTGTACTTATTATGGCGTTGTTAAACATTTTTCGTTAGATGTTTTGAACAAATTAGTATCTTGTGCACTATTTCTAGCCGTGTATCTAGGCGAAATAAAAAAAAGTGTGAAACAAATTCAGTAAAAGCCTCCGAAAAACAGCGTTTTTGCTAAAATTTTACCTGAACTTTGGCCATATCTAATATACCTATAAATTTTAAAAGTAAAGAAAAAATTTAGATACCAGGCTTGCAAATGTATTGGAGATTCTAAATAACAACTTTTTTTTCACAAACTTGTAAGATTTTTTCACAAGAAGTATACGCCTGGAACAAGTTTTATGATATGCGAAATCATGAATGACGACCTAGCGAAGCTGCCGCGAGTGATCAGCGGAATTTAACGACTGATAACCACGGCTCTGATGCCGTCTCTCTTTTTTCGCACTCAAACATTACGTTGGATGAAACAACAAGCTTTTAGACTATGCTTGCGTTGAAGTTGCGCCGGCCACAGAGGGCCGCCTTAATACTATACAAAAATAACAGTTTTTTTTTAAGAAAAGCAAAAAGAATTACTAAAATAAAACTGATAACATTACAAAAAATAAAACACGTTCTATAACATTTGACTTTTCTAGATACCCAAGCTACACCAGCGAGTTGCTATGTTGATTTGATGGTGCCAGGATCATAGAAATCTAGCCAGACGTAGCCTATGCCCCTGTTCATTTATAGTCGGGACTTCATACAACAATCCCATGGCAAAATCACTTTCGGGTTTTCCCGAATTTTCCGGACTACTCTTAAATTTTCCTGATAATAAATATACCTTATTCGGTCGGACTATGTCATACAATTTAAAAAAACCGGCCAAGTGCTAGTCGGACTCGCACACGGAGGGTTCCGCGTAATATTAACTAACTCAACTTTGCTATGAAAAAATACGCCAAAAATATTGAATGAAAGGTAAATAGCGGTTTACAATATATGACGTATTAAAAAAACTACTTATTAGATCTCGTTCAAACCAATTTTCTGTGGAAGTTTGCATGGTAATGTACAGTCGAAGACAAAGATATGATGTATACACGTATCATTATAAAAAAGAAGTAATCATAAAAAGCTCCAATAATTTGTACTCATTCAAATGCTAACAAATATGTAAACAATATAGACAACATAAATATGTACCCGACACGATCATTAATATGTACACGTTAGATAAAGTAAAAATATGTATTCCCTGAAAGATGCATAAAATTGTTACCACTCAATGTGCCAAAAATATGTATACAACCATCTGAACAATGATGACACTGAAGATCACACAATATTCATTGATATATTATGTAGTACCTACATATACAGGATGAATTATTTTTCTAGCCAGTGAGGGCAACTTGTGAACTACAGGTCTTAGAGAAAATCGCTGAAGGGAACCCCGAGCTGAATTTTGAAGAAAATTAAAATGCCATTAAAATTTATTTAAAAAAATTAGTATTTTCGAAGATATTGAATTTCTTCAAAAAAATATTTTTTTCGAAATTCTGCTTCTTCGTCACAATATGAACAAAATTATGTATGACGGACACTTTTTAAATACTGGTCTGATTGCTCTCAAAATCGATATTTGAGAGTCCTCGGGGTCACAAAACAAGAATCTATCCTCAATTTTTTTAAAAAGT